>PVHP010016669.1:0-35511 GCA_004024765.1 Zapus hudsonius
GGGGGGCGGGCTTTTGGGGGTTATAAGCCAGCTTCCCCTTGCCAGTATTTGGGCACAACTTCCTGGTGCTGTTTCCAGTGCTGTGGTGGAGGTGATGTCCACCCCTCTGCTCATGCCATCGTTTTCCCTGCCAGGATGGAGTCTCCCCTCGAGGCCATAAGCCAAATAAACCCATTTCTCCACAAGCTACTTTTGTTTGGGTTCTTTCTGTGCAGCAACTAGAAAGCTGACTGCAGTAGACACGAAGGTTGTTCCACTCATTGGTTATGATAAATAATTCTGTTATGAACATTTATCCATGTGAACACCTGTTTTCCGTTTTCTATAGTATAAGCTTTGGATATGGATTCTCTGGGCTGCTGGGTAGTTTTCTGTCTATCCTTGGTGCTGTGGATGGATTATTTTCTGAAGTGGCTGTCCCATTTTACACACACCTACCAGCAGATTGTGAGGGCACTCAATTCTCCATGGCCTAGACAAAACTTGTTACTGTCTTCTTCTTTTTGATCAATTAGCCATTATTTTCATCCTTTGGACTAGTGTCCTGGTGAGTGGGGGTGTGGCGTCACCATGGCTTTGATTGACATTTCCCTGATGGCTAATGAGGTGTAGCAGTTTTCACATATTTATTCGGCCTTTGAATATTTTCTTTAGAGAAATGTCAAAATCGGATCCTTTGTCACTACTATCCCCCCTCTTTTTTGGAGGGGGGCTGGAGATTGAACCCAGGAACTTGTGCAGAACAAACATGAGCTAAGCCCCAGCCCCTATGCCCATCTCTTATTTGGGTAGAACTGTTTCCTCTGGAAGTCAATGATCTGCCATCAATATCATCTTTAAGAATGAGCCAAGGGCTGGGGATGTAGCTCAGTTGGCAGAGTGCTTGCCTAGCATGCATGAAGCCCTAGGCTTGGTTTCCAGCATTGCATAAACTGGGCCCGGTGATGCATGAATGAGAGGGTGGTGGCTTGAGGGTCTAGCCCAGCTGGGAGAGGGCTTCTTTAACATGCATAAAGCATGTTAGAGTTCAATCAGGTGTGGTGGTAGGTACACGTGGGCAATCCTAGCACTTGGTCGGTGGAGCCAGAAGGATCAGGAGTTCAAGATCATTCTAGGCTATATGGTGAGTTTGCAGCTCACCTGGGTTACATACAACCACATCTTAATGGCCCGAGAGCACAGAGCAGAGCAGGAGGGTTTGCTCCTAGAATTAACAACACATTCTGCTGTGACAAGAGGGAGCTTGGCCTCAAAAAAAAATTGCAATCTGGGGACTTGACAGAATGTTGTGATAGAGTCTGTAAATGCAGAAAGGAAGCTCTAGGCCTCAGGGAATTGTTTTGTCTGAAAAGGCTGCAATCCCATTAATATTCCATGAAAGAAAAACAGTGAGGCCTGGGAAGTGCCAAGCATCGGATAACACTGCTGATTGTGGTCCTCTCCCCAAATCCTCCTTTGCTCTGTGAACTAGTCTGTTCTGTGAGGCACCCTTGAGAATACATAAACTCATTTGTCTGACCTCCATTCCCGACAAGGCCAGGTGGAAATTCCAAGGGGAAATTATGAAAACCAGACCTCCCTTCTTGCAAGGTGATATTCTTGCTCCTCATAACCCCATGCCCAGCGGGCTCTTCTGATATTAGCATGTATTATCTTCCTGGCTGAATTCTTCCCCAAGGATGCTCAGAGTCCCCCAGTAGCTTAGGGTGTCAAGGCAGGCCTCACCAACTGTGAAGGAAGCCTGAGCTCTCAGGATGCCGGGAAGAACCTGGAAGAGGTAGGGTCACTGCAGGTTGACTGATTTCTGTGCCAAGATGGGTCTCAGGAGCTTCAGGTATGGGGGGCAGGGCTCCTGTTTCCTGCAGATGGTCTCTAAGCAGGAAGAATGAATGCTAGGAGCCCATGGGCATCCATGGCTGTGTGGAGAGGGGCATCATCGTCTTGGATGGAATTAAATCATTCATCCTTTAATGCGAATTCCCAGCACAACAGAGCTACAAGGTAATACTCTTGCAGAGCATGGCTGAACACACAGGCAAACAAGGGCTCCTCATTCTTGATAACAAGGCTTGGTGGGGAGTGATGGCTCAGTGGTTAAGGAGCTTGCTTGCTGGGTTAGATTCCCCAGTAGCCAAACACACAAGATGTCATATGCACCTGGTGGCTATAGGCCCGAGCATGCCCATTCTCCCTCTCTCCATCTCTCTCTCTTTTTCTCTCATTCTTTCAAATCAGTCAATTAAATTATGTTTAAAAATAAGGCTTAATGACTCATTCAAGCCTACACGTTTGATGAGTAGACAGATCCTGCCCTTAGCCAGTTTCAGGTTGGAACTGTAATGGCAGGTACATTTCAAGACTCAATCATAAATTCTTCCTGAGTGGGAATTCTGAGCAAGCAGAGGCAGCTCATCTCACAGACCAAAAGGTGTTCTGTTTTTGTTTTGGAGTCGCATCTAGTGTGTCATGTACGCTGAATGTCTACAAAAGAAATAGCTCATGGAATAAAGCAAGGGGATGAAGGGACCCAGACACAGGCTGGGGCTATGACTCAGTTGGTAGAGTGCTTACCTAGCAGGCATGAAGCCCTGGGTTTGATCCGCAGCACTGTGCAAATCAGGCATGGTGGCACTTGGTAGGTCAGGAGTTCAAGCTTATCCTTGACTATACAGAAAGCTTCTGGCCAGCCTGGGAACCATGAGACTGTGGCAAAAAAATGTCAGATATAATCTTCCTTGGAAATTCACAGAATATAAGCAATTAATGCAGAATTAAGCTTATCCAAAGGCATTACTCCAAGTGCATGTGTGGGTTCAGAGGCTGATCTGTCTAGAGTTTTCCTCACATGTCCCATGTCCCAAGAAAACTGGGACAATTAGACTCTCTCAGGGGACTCCTTGTAGCTTTCCATGGCCTCTCTGGGTGTGACAGTACAACCAGGTCTTTGTCATTCATTTCTTGATTTCTCTATGGTTTGCTATGGAAAATATTTAGTAAATATTACTGGAATCATAATGATACAGAGCCCTCAGAATATACCTATGTGCTACTGGGACCAAGGAAATACCAAGGAGAAAGGAAGCAAAATAGTGCATCTATCAGCCTTCTAGAATGTTCTAGTACCCATGGCAAATGCTATACATGTTTACTTCCAGAAACCTAGGAGGTAGGCTTTAGGATAGGATAGTGACCATGGTGTGGAAGCTGGCATGATGGGATAGGTGTGTGAGTCTCTGGCACCCTTGACTTCATTCTCACACTCTATGAACTTCTTTGTGCCTCAGAGGAACCTCCCCCCAAACCTCAGCTTTGGGCCGTGGAGATATCCCAGTGGATAAAGCATTTGCTGCACAAGCATGAGGACCGGCATTCAGGATACCCGGGGTACTGGCACACACCTATAATCCAGCCCTTGGAAGGTGGAGATGACCAAGGAAAGCTAGCTAGCTAGACTAGCAGAATTAAAGAACCCCAGGCTCAGTTAAGAAACTCTGCCTCGGTAAATAATGAGAAAAGCCATTGAGGAAGATACCTGTTAACCTTTGATCTTCTGCTAACACACACACACACACACACACACACACACACACACACAGACACGAACCTCAACTTCCATGACCATCATCTATCTGATCATACCTGGTAAAATATTCTTCCCGCTGGGCTGATATGCCTTCCGCCCCCTGCTGGGGGCCAGCCAGGCTCCTTGGGCCCTGAGTCACGCCAGGTGATGACCATCCTGGGACCCCTTTCTCAGAAGCATTGAACTCTCTCCACAATCAGAAGCCTGGAGGGTGCCGAGCAGCTGGCTTGTTCCATGCAGATGAAAATGTGGATGCATATCTCAGTTGCCTCGGCCCCTTACATTCAGCAGAGAAGAGATGGGGTTGCAGAGGCCATCTTCCAGGGAAGCCCACATAGAGCAGCTCCTGGACTTGCTTTCTGACCCACTAGAGCAAAGAAACTATGCAAGATAGGAGACCTGGTGACACAGCATAATGCCAGTGCTGCCTCAGTCACCATGCCTTCCCCACCATGACAGACTGAATCCCCCGAAACTGTGAGCCAAAGTAAACCTTCCTCCCTTAGGCTGCTTCTGTCAAGTATTTGGCCAGTGTGATGAGAGAAGCCTGTTTTCCCCTGCTTACAAGGAATATCATTTTCCATGTTCACTATGATTCCAAAATGACTGGAAAGCCCTTCCCTAGAGACACACTCCTGAAGGGACAAAGATGTGCCAGTTAAATGCCCAAGAACATTCTAGGATCACTGCTAACAGTAGCAAAACATTAGGTAAAACCTGAGCATCTACTGGTTCTGAAAGGCGTAAACAGTGATATATTCAACAATGAATACTAAGTGGCCATAAAATAAATGGTCTTATAAGTGAATGCATGGATGAATATGAATGAATCTCAAAGACCTAACGTAGAGTCATTGTAAAAGAGAAAACAAAAGGTATATTTCCAGGGCTAGGAGATGGCTCAGCCATTAAAGGTGCTTGCTTGCAAGCCTGCTGGCCTGAGTTCAATTCCTCGACACCCACAGAAAGGCAGGTGCAAAGTGTCACACACATCTATGATCCCAATGCGCCTGCTTCAGTGGGAGGCAGAGTCGAAGAATCCAGAAGTTCATGGGCACACACAGCAGCAAAAATGACAAGAGAATCTGCCTTGAAAAGCAAGTTGAGGGAGAAGATGAGCACCCTGAGGTTATCCTCTGACCTGCACACATGAGCTCTAGTGTGTGAGCCTACACACACATACACACAATAAATCAATCAATCAGTCAATCAATCAATCAATAAAGAGGTTGGCAAAATGGCTCAACAGTTAGGTGCACTTCCTGGACAAGTGTGAGGGTCTAGGTCTGAGGGGGCCTGATACTGCCTGAGTTTGAATCTCTGGATCCCATACACACACAAAAGTAAAAATAAATAAATAAATAACCCTTCCAGATGATTCTAATGTACACCAAACACCACAGTCTGGAAGGGTTTTTATTATTTATTTATTTATATTACTTTTTTTGAGGTAGGGTCTCGCTCTAGCCCAGGCTGACCTGGAATTCACTATGTGGTTTTAGGCTGCCCTTGAACTCAAGGAGATCCTCCAACCACCTTATATACACACGCAAAAATAGAAAGAATTAGATTGGTATTTTCCAAGGATGTACCCCTAATGCCCTAGGATCTCTCATAGATGTCACCTCATCAAGGTTTCGTTATATGTCAACATTGTAACACTGAAGACCAGGTTTCTACCACATGAACCCTAGAGAGGCACACCAAAAACCATATCCAGACTAAAGCCCTTTACACGGTCATGTCCAGTGATCTGTATAAACACAATGAGAGGCATTTAACAATCAAATTCCGTAGCTGGAGAGAATGCTCAGTGGTTAGTGTTTCCCACACAAGCAGGAGAGCCCAAGGGGCTGTCAGACCACCTAAGTTTGAGTTCCCAGCACCCATGTAAACCAGTAGGCTTGGCCACACGTGTCTGTAGCACCAATCCTGAGGAGACATATTGGACAGTTGCTGAGACTTGAGAAAATGGAAAGTTCTGGATTCAGTAAGAGAGTCTGTCTCAAGGAAATCAGCAGAGGAGTGACACCAGGCGTTCTCCTCTGGCCCCAAATGCATACTCAAGGGGCACATGCATGAGTATACACTCATGCATATACACACACACACACACACACACACACACACACACACACACACACACAAAACCTGTCATGGTTTGATCCAGGTGTCTCCCACAAACAAATGAATGTGTTCTGATAGATCGATCCTCACCTGATGGCAATTAGAACCTCACTAGAGCTGTGTTGTTGGGGGCGGGCTTATGGGGGTTATAAGCCAGCTTCCCCTTGCCAGTATTTGGCACACCTTCCTGCCGCTATTTCCAGTGCTGTAGCAGAGGTGATGTCCACCCCTCTGCTCATGCCATCGTTTTCCCTGCCAGGATGGAGTCTCCCTTCGAGTCCGTAAGCCAAATAAACCCATTCCTCAGCAAGCCGCTTTTGCTTGGGTTCTTTCTGCGCAGCAACTAGAAAGCTGACCACAACAAAACCCAACATAGTTTTTGTTAAAAATCAAATTTCTGGGCCAGGGAGATGGCTTAGTGGTTAACGATGTTTGCTGGTAAAGCCTGAAGACCTGGGTTTGATTCCCAAGGACCCACATAAAGCCAGACACACCAAGTGGCTCAGGCATCTGGAGTTTATTTGCTGTGGTGGGAGACCCTGGTATACTCCCCAGTTCTCCTCTCTCTCTCTCTCTCTCTCTCTCTCTCTCTCTCTCTCTCTCTCTCTCTCTCTCTAATAAATATTTTTTTAAAAATCAACTTCTCAAGTTATAAGCCAGCCAACTCAATAGACTTTGTACAGTGAGACTATCTAATTCCATAAATAAAGTCAGAGTTGGGACCTCTAATTCATTGGATGGTTGGGAACAGAACTCCTTAAGGTCATTGGTCAGCTCGATTTTGCATGGCATTAACACAGTGACCAATACATGTTTAAAACTGTGCCCACATAAGATGGGGCAGAGTCCTCAGCTAAAGCCAGGAACCTACAGATACAGAACATTACGATGGTGGCGACATTAACCCGAGACTTTGCCTGTTTTGTACCTAAGAGGGTCGTGATAGTTAGAGATGTTTTAACATCCATTTCATCCTTTTGTTCCTTTACAAAAATATTCCCCTTTGAGGTCATGTTTGTAGCTCCCACTGGAAAGCACAAAGGCCTGAGAGTCCCATGGGTGCTGCAGCATGGGTGAGGAAGACAGGCCCTCCTCCAGCCCTCGCAGATGGGACCCCTTCGTCTGAAGGCAGCAGGAAGTGCTTCTGATACGACTCCAGAATGAGTGTTTATCATTTGCATTTTTTTCCAAATCTGTTTCTTCCACCAAAGTGCTTTTTGCTCAGAGGAGCCTTTCTCCAAGGTCTGAGAGAATAATGCAAACCACCTCCAAAGCTTTAAGCATTCAGAATTTGACAAAGAGCTTGTTTTTGAAAAGATAATCTTGTTTATCAGAGAGTTGAGGTGAGAGGGTGGAGAAAGGAAATACCACTAAGATGATATAAGGAAGAGACAAGAACCAGGGACCTGGGCTTCTAGAAGGCTCTTGGCAGCTGGTTTTTGAGATGGGGAATATTGAAAATTCTTTCTTTCTATATATGTATTAGTATTTTTCTTGCTTTTAATTCTTTGCTGAGTTTTGAAAATAAATTGGTTTCTTTTTTTAAAGGCACAGTGGTACATGCTTTTAGTCCCAGCACTCGGGAGGCAGAGGTAGGAGGATCACCATGAGTTCAAGGCCACCCTGAGACTCCATAGTGAATTCCAGGTCAGCCTGGGCTAGAGTGAGACCCTACCTGGAAAAAAACAAAACAAAAACAAAAAATGTAGGTGGTGCTTATAAGATATTTTCTCCACCTCTGATTCTTCCGCTAGAGATTTTGTCATGGTGAATAATGTTATTAGTTACTTTTTTCATAACTGTGAAAAACTATGAAGCAGAGACAATCTCAGGGAGGAAGGGCTTGCTGGGGTTCATGGCTCCTGAGGGTTCATTCTATGGTCGCTTAGCCCTGTACTTGGACAAGACACAGTGGCACCAGGAACTTGTGGTGGAAACTGATCTTCCAGAATAGACCAGGGCAAGAAGCAGCTCTCAGGACACACCCAGTGAGCGGCTTCTTCCCACCAGCCCCCACCTCCTGCCTTCCACCAGCTCCCAACACAGCATCTTATTACAGTTCCCTCGAGGGATTAATCTATTGATCAGGTCAGCTAAAAATCTCAACATCATGGACACACCCAGACTGTGTCCCTAAGCTTTTCTGAATCCAATTGAGGTAGCAATCAAAATAAATAGCCACAATTATCTTTACTGAGAACTCAAGACTTGGTAACTGAAACTTTTTGGTAATGAAAGATCACATTGATTTGGGAACAACTGTGTTATGGGACCATGTATAGCCAAAACAAAAGATAGAGAGTGAGCACGGGGGAAGAGAGAGGGGGAGGAGGGAGAATACACAAGACAGAGGAGAGGACAGCCATCCTGTCAGACTCAGGAAACATGCAACATGGAGACAGAGATTAAACTCCAGATGGATGGCGGATTCCAGGGTTTGGTTTAGAGATGGCTCCTTGTGACCCTTTCATTTTGTTATTTTCAGTTGGCTTTCATTCTTGCATCCAAATGAGTTTGAATCCCAACAGTGTAGGTGCAAGTCTTGTACACAGTCCTTCCTGGCTTATCAGTGGTTGCCAGGGCCTCATCTATGCTCCCCACCCTAGAAAACACTCAGATACCAAAGTCCTGCATCCTATCCCTCAGTATCCCAGCAGGTGACTGGATTTGGAGATAGGGGTAAGGGGTCTCTAAAGCAGCAATCGAGGTCAAATAAGGTCACTAGAGTAGAATCTAACCCAACATGACTGCTGTCCTTGTTAGAAGAGATTCAGACTAGGACACACAGAGGGACACTGTGTGGAGGAAAGAGAGAAGATGTCATCTGCAAGAACTCCAGAAAAAAAACACCAGCAACAATAAAAACCATCCCTGCTAGACTCCAGCCTCCTGACTGAGAGAAAAGGCATTTCTGTTTGTGGGCACCCCAGTCTGCGTTGTTCTGGCAAATGAACGTAGTGG
This sequence comes from Zapus hudsonius, assembly GCA_004024765.1. NCBI lineage: Eukaryota > Metazoa > Chordata > Mammalia > Rodentia > Dipodidae > Zapus > Zapus hudsonius. The sequence continues at coordinate 8,672 of PVHP010016669.1, forward strand.
CTGATCCTTTCTTACTGACCTGTGAGGGTGCTTTGGGCCTTAAAGACTGTCCCCTATTTCCTTGGCTCACTGTGTCCTTACCAGACACTATTCAACTAAAGGGAATGAAAAACCAGAGCAGAAGAAAAGCGCCATTGAAGGGAAGGAGCAACTATATTTCTGGTTCATGAGATCTGGGAAAAATCAAAGAGGGATATTGAGAGAGGAAGAAAAAGAACCCTATGTAGAATGGGGTGTTAAGAAGCTCACTGAAGTCACACAATTAACAGATCATCAATTTCCTCGCTTTCTCTCTTCATCCAGTTGACCACACTGACCAGCAGAAACGATGGGTCAATGGTCAGCATAGAACTCCTCAGTCAGAGGGAAAAGGAACCACCCTCACGATGCCCTGAGTGTGGCATTCAGTCCTCACGGGACTACATGGTGGGTCCCATCAGCATTCACACACTAGAAGGGTCAGAGCCTCAGAGACAGAAAGGATGTGCCCAAGGTATCCATGACTCCAGAGCTGGGGTGCAATGCAGCTGTGGGGGACCAACATCTCTGGCTTTACTTTCTAACACCCACTGTGTGTTCTTTCTGCACTAACAGTTCGAATTGCCATTGGAGGATCCCCTTCCTCCAGGACTCCATACCTTTGGCCAAAGTAATTTATCAGCACATAGTGGGGTGGGGGCTGGAGGGATGGCTCAGTGGGTAAGAGCAGTTGCCACACATAACATTTACCTTTGTGTTGCTGAGACAAAGCACCCGACCAAAAGCAGCTTATGGGAGAAGGAAAGTGTTCATTTCTGGCTTATAGTTTCAAGGGGAAGTATCATCACAGCAGAGAAAAGTATCTGGCTCACAGCATCACACATCTGCAGCAGAAAGAGAACAGCAAGCTTAAGCTGTCTCAGCACACAGTAGGACTAGAGTCATCAATGCCAAGGTCAAGCCCCAGTGACACACATCCTTCAGCAGGGCCCCCACCCCATTGCTGGTGACCAAGCAGGAAGCTTAAACACAAACGCTTGAGGCTCTGGGGAATATTTACATGCAAACCACCTTACCACACAAGCGTGGAGACCTGAGTCCAATCCCTACCACCCGTGTTTAAAAAGCTGGGTGTGGACATGTGTGCCTGAAACCCCAACACTGAGGGGGATGGAGACAGAATCAGTGGGGTGAGAGAGGAGAGATGCTGTTTCAAGGGAATAAAAACAGAAGAGTAAGAGTGAAGAACCCTGGAGTGAGAGTGGAGGGTCCCCGGCAGACCAGCAGGCTATTAACTACACATATCACATGCGCTGACATAACATCACAAATAGAAAGAAATGAGCCCTTGGTGAAAGCAGACGCATTGTAGGTGCCACCAACCCTTGGGAAAACCACAAAGGTTTTAAAGCCAATGTCTTTTCTGTCACTTCCCCTGCCTTCCCCAGACAGCTGGCATGGAGTGCCCTGAGCCACCCTCAGCTGGGAAGGGCGGCCATTGCCATGTCTGCTAGTATTTGTTCTCTGATCCCCACCCCAAGAGACCTTTCTGTGACCACACAGCATTCACCCCCACGCCCCTCTCTGATTGTCACTTCTCCTCCCCACCCCACACAGCATTCTTTCCCTGATTGGATCCACGTGTTTTTACCACTGCCTTCCAGCTCTGGATGCTCCTGGTTGCTTCTGGTTCTCCCAGCCTAAGCTCGTCCCACTTCCCCAGCAGGGTGGCACCCGCTCACTCATTGGTGGACACCTTTTTCTGCTGTCTCCCCATGCAAAGTCTATTTTCATATTTCATCTATAAGATGCTCTTTGAAAAAGATTAAGGTAGATTCTTTATCACAACTTGGGAGGGGATGATTCCTCTTCCTCCCCCACTTCTCCTTCTCTTTCTGCTTCTTCTTTTCTTTGGAGTTAGGGTCTCACTGTACAATCCAGGTTGGCTTTAAACACACTGTGTTCTTGCCTCTGTCTCCTAAGTGAGGGGATTATAGGTGTTTGGTACCCTACCATGCCAGCTGGGTAGGGGGTTCCAAGTCAAGAGTTTAGAAAGAACTCATCCCACAAAGCAGACTGTCAAGTTATTTGATCACTAACCCACTCCACACAAGTCTTTTGGGAGTCATTTTCCTATTCACATCATCTTATAAAAGTTGAACTCCCCAGACACATCTGCTTGCATACTGTGGCCTGCTGGATGCCCAAGTCCCTTCGACTAAGATTCCATTTTTACCCCATGGGGCAATACTGATCCTGTCAAAAATAAATTAAGGAGTCAGGGAGATAGTTCAGACAGTAAAGTGCTTGGCTTAAAAAACATGATGACCTGAGTTCGATCCCTGATACCCATGTGGAAATGCTGAGTGTGGCGGCTCACACTCACAATCTGAGCAGTGGGGAGGCGGATCCTGCTGGCCAGCTAATTGAGTCTCATCAGTGAGTTCCATGCCTTTGAGAAACTGTCTCAAAAAAAAATGTGGATGGAGGAATGACACCCAAGATTACCCTCTGACCTCCACACACACATTCACACATGTGTACACATGTGTACCCTCAGACCTCAGACACACAAATATGTACACACATACATTAGCAGAGAGAGAGAGAGAGACAGAGAGAGAGAGAGAACAGTGAGACAGGGAGGATGGAGAGAAAATCCAGCCTAAGCAAAGATTTACTGATAATAACATCTCCTTAATTACTGTGTATTTCATACTAGATAGAAGCAGTCGCTAGTCTGATAATTTGTACCCCAACATATTGAAAGACATTAAAAACTTTCATTTGCTCTGAGCACATTAATGCCTCTGTGAGCATGAGAAATAGACTTATTCCGGCTTAGTAGGCTCGTCTTTGAAACATGATGGAAGTTGCCTTTTTAAATTAAGGTGGTACCACCATTGATAATTTAAACATTGCAGGCACTCCAAAATGCTGTGATTTGTAACACTGGTTTTAATTAATGCCTACAATCCGGCTGTGAAAATTGGGACCTGTAATTTGTGAGTTACAGTAACTGCTAGTGTTTATTAACCTAGCAGGTCAAATTCTGGTTTCATGGTCTTATATATACATATATATCATCATCCTATTAAACTTCAAGTTGAAAGGCAGCGGGAGAGGGAAGTAATCACCCACAGGTAATGCCTCACCTTTGAAAACAGAGGTGAGAGAGAGCAGGAGGTTTCCTCCTTTCCTCCTTTGTTTCCCCAGGCTTAGTTAACGCCTTCCTCCCCACGTGCACCATTGAGCCTTTCCTTTCTGAACAGGAATGTGTCTGTGAGTGTAGTTACCCTCCTCATCCTCTGCAAAAATCTTCCTGTTTTCAAACTGGATTACAGAAATCTTCCAGGGTTGACTTCCACGTGTGAACTTCTACCCATACATATGAGAGAATAGCTGGTCCTTGTGTGTAGGGCACTGTAGTGGGTCCTGGGGTGCAATGAGAATAATAATATACCACATTTCCTGCTTACCTTCAATGATGTGCCAGGCATTCTGCAAACTGCCTCGCACATACAGGCTGGGCATCCAAAAGTCTATTAGGGGATACCTCTTGGTATTATTTATACCAAGTATATACCAAGAGGTATCCCCTAATAGACTTGTCACTGATTATGGATAAAGGTATCCTTTATCATACCTGAAGACCTGAGTTCAATTTCCCAGTACCCACTTGGAACCAGATGCACAGGGTGAGGCACTTGTCTGGAGCTTGTTTGCAGTGGCTAGAGGCCCTGGTGTACCCATTCTCCCTCTCTCTCTCTCTTTTTCTCCCCCTCTCTTTTTCTCTCCTTGCAAATAAATAAATGAATAAAAATTTTTTTTAAAAAAAAAGCTTGTCTCTAGCTGCCTGGCTGGAAGAAGTGTCACTGGGGGCAGATCTGATTTCCAGTGGGAGTTATGCCTGGATTTGCTCTTACTTGTGGTGCTGCTGGTGGTTTATCTCTCTTCTTGGATCTGTGGAAGGGGGCAGCTTCTTCCACCATCAGTGTAACTTCCCCTGGGTCTGTAAACTTCAAATAAATCCCTTCCTTCCATAAACTGTGCCTGGTTTGGAAGTGCATCCCAGCAGCATGGAGCTGACTCAAACAGAAATTGGTACCAGAGAGCAGGTTGTTGCTGAGCGATGAATCTGACCATGTGATTTTGGACTTTGGGGACTTTTATGTTGGAGGAATGGGACAGAACTCATCACTTGCAACTGAAGACACCTTCCAGAGCAGTAAGCCAAGTTTTATAGACTTCTAACAAGAGTTTGAAAATTCTAAGTGAAGAGAATTGTATTTGTAGGCTTTGCTTATGAACTTTCAAAGGGGAAGGAGAGACTGCAGAGAACTTTTGTTGGATTTGGGCTGTGCATTCTTCTGTCTGTGTCCAGGGAGCTTAATCAAAGTTGAATTTGAAAGTAATTTTATGTATTTTCACATACAGAACTGAAAGACTTGAGATTTAAAATTAGAAAATTTCATACAAGTTTAAGTTAATGACACAGAGACTGAATTTAGGTTACTTAAGCTGCTATTGTTAAGGATATCACCACCACTCAGGATGTCCCAGCTACTTTACATTGAAGCAATGGAAAGGATGACCAACGAAAGACTGAATGCTTGAAATGCAAACTCTTTTGAAAGGAGGTGACTGAAAGGATGCTTTATTTATTTCATCTATGAATTAATAACATGGCTGTGTCCTGCACACCTCATATTGATTTTGGAAGCATGAAAAAATGCATGGAGAGGGTCATGAAGTGCAGCACTCACTTCCCAGAAACCATTTCCAAGAGTCGCTGCAGAGACACAGCATATGAGGCAGGGCACGATGACCCTGATAAAGAGGCATTGAAGTCATTGGAAGATGGACTGTGGTTTGCATAGAGACCCAGTGATGTTTTGGTTATACCAGGACAGTGCTAGGGCTACCACGGAGTGCTGTTGGTTTGGGATGGAAGTTTCCACCAGCTTCTCAGACCAGCTGGCAGGGCACAATTGGAAAATCCAGAGACTTGTCACTGGTTGCTGATATTGGACTTGAACTACAGATGTTTAATGCTTGCCTAATGGTTATTGATTTTGCATTGGTCCAGTCTCTCTTTGTTATACCTTATAGCAATGAAAATGTTTACTCTGTGCCATTATATGTTGAGAATATTTAACTTGTTTGATTTTATAGGACTCACAGTTAAGAGACAGTTGTGAATCTCATATGAGACTTGGGATTTTGGAATAGTCTTAAAGTTGTTAAAGACTATGGGGACCTTTGAAGTTGGACTGAATAAAATTTACAATGTCAGATGGTTATGAGTCTTTTGGGAGTCAGGGGCAAAAAGTGGTAGTTTTAATGTATGTCCCCTAATAGACTCAGGTGTTTTTATTAAAAAGCTTGTCTCCAGCCACCTGGATGGAGGAGGTGTCACAGGGTGGGGATGGGGGGTAGATCTGATTTCTAGCCCAAAGGAATACAGAACAGTGGGAGCTATTCCTGGAGTTCCCTGCTGGTTTTGTTCCTGCTTGTGGTGGTGCTGGTGGTTTGTCTCTTTGCTTGGGTCTGTGAAAGGGGGACAGTTTCTTCCACCATCAATGAAGTTTCCCCCGTGTCAGAAAGCTTCAAATAAATCCCTTCCTCCCATAAACTGTGTCTGGTTGGGAAGTTCATCCCAGCAGCATGCATCTGACTACAACACCAGGCATGAAGGCTAAGTGACAGTCACCAAGGAAATAGCACTTGTTTTTTGTAGCTACAAGTAGTAGAGTTTGACCAGCAACATGAATAAGCATGGAAGTAATTCAGATGTGGCATATACATGAAGGAACGAGCATGCTTTGGTCAGGGACTTTGAGGGGTTCTATTCAGCTGAGACAACCTGAACCCTGTCTTCTGACCTATAGTACTATAAATTAATAAACACGTGTCTTGTGTGTATGTGTGTAGTATTTCTGAGTACACACACACACACACACACACGCATGCCCTGTGCATGCAGAGGAGAGAGAATATTGCATTCTACTCTGTCACTCTTCTGCCTTGTTTCCCTGAGACAGTCAGGTATCAAACCTGTTTTTCAGTTAGACTGGCTGACCAGAGAACCCCAGTAGCCCCCCTTTCTCTGCCCTCTTCAACGCTGGGGTCACAGGCATGCACAGCCATGCCTTGCTTTGTGCATGGGTGCTGGGGATCGAACTCAGACCCTCGTGCTTGAGAAGCCAGCACTCACACTCACTGAGCCTGCTCCTCACACCCCAAACATGTGTCTTCTTAAGCCACTGAGTTTGTGATCATGTGTAACAGTAGCAATAAAAATTTAACCCAATAGTGTTTCTCTTAAAAAATGTTCAGTAGTGAGAATGGCCAGAGATGATGGTGGCCTGCCACTCAGAACGATCAGAAGACCAATCCAGTGCATCCAGGTGGTGAGTTGCTCAGTGGTGGACCACCCACCTAACTTGCACAGGTCCTGGGTTCTAGGAAGGAAGGTAGCAAAGAAGGAATGGAGGGAGGGGGAAAAAGAGGGAAGGAGAGAAGGACTAAAGAAAAGAAAAAAAAGGAAGGAAAATGTCTATGTAGAATGAATATGCTTAGGGACAAAAAATTTTTTGGATTTGGGATTTTTTTGGAAGAGGAAATATTTGCATAGATGTGGTTGGTGCATCTTTTGTGTATGTATATGTGGTGTGCATACATGAATGCATGTTCATGTGTGCAGGCGTACATATACATGGAGGTCAAAAGATGACCTCAGGTGACATTCTTAGGAATACTATCCACTTCCTCCTTAGGACAGGGAGGAGCTCATCAATTAGACTAGCTGGCCAACAAGCCCTGGGAATCATCCAGGTTCTGTTGCTTCCAGTGCCAGATAAAGATTACAGTTGTGCACCACCATGCCTGGCATTATTAGGTGGGTGCTGAGGAATGAACTCGGGTCCTCATGTGTGTGAAGCAAATGATTTACTGATTAAGCTATCTTCTGGCCTCTGAAAGGATATCTTAAAGATAAAATTCAAGTCCAGGGAGCTGGGAGATGGCTCAGTGAATAAAGTGCCTGTCGCACACTGGAGTTGGTCCCTAACACTCATATAAAGGCCACGTGAGCGTGTGATCTCCCTGTATCCCAGCATTAAGGAGGCAGAGACAGGAGATCCCTGGGACAAGTTGGCTGCTACACTGGCTGAGTCAGAGTGCTCTGCACTCAAGTGAGACACCCTAAAGAGAAGAATGATCAAAGGAGACCCGCAACACCACCTGCTCACCTGTGCGTGCACATACACACACCACCATCACCACCACCACCACCATCACCACCACCACACACCCCACACTCATGCAAAAAAAATATAAAATTCATTCATATTTCATATGTACCTTATGCACATGGCAACTTTTATGCAAAGCTTTAAATAATATTTCTGCACAAAACAAAGTTTCATGGGGTAGAATTTTCCACTTATAACAGCATATCTGTGCTCAAAAAGTTTTGATTTTCTTAACATTTCAGATTTTGGCTTTTCAGATTAAAGAACCTGTTTAATTTGAAAGCCATTCTCAGCTGTCCCTGCCTACAAGTGTATAAAAACCAGCATTTTATAAACACCCCATTCACAGCAGGCCTGTATAAGTCACAGAGGGATCTTCTTTGGTAACTAACAATTCCTCTTATACCTCGACATCATCAAATCACAATTTCCTTTCTGTCAATTTTCCTTTAGAATTTGAATGGTTCTCCCCTTGCTTCCGCATCTGCTTGCCCAGCCCCCTTTAGCAATCATCCCTGTGTCCGGAAGTCATCTCTAGACCTCTGCTTGTGGGCTCAGAAGCTTTCCAGGCTGACATGATGACAGGAGACACTCGGTGTTGCCAGGGTCACATCCGAACAAATAAAATGAGTCTAATATGTTTGTCAACCGTCAGCAGGCTCAGCCTCTCCAATTATCCTGTCTAATTAGATTAGGGGCTGACAGCTGAGAGCACACCCTTGTGACATTTCAGTTTGCCATGAGAAAACAAGGAACACACAACCCAGCTTGTTTACCTCATTGAAACCCAGATCCTCTTTCGAGTCGTTACAAAAACTGATTTTGGTAATTAGCTGTCATTTATATTACATCAGTTTCATCTTCTCTGCTCCACATACAATAGGCCAACAGGGGTTCTGAACGGTAACTTAAAGAAACTGGGGTTGAGCAGTGTGGGCTGCAGGTATCCTCAATGAATTTGGGAAATGACTTAGGGATGCTTAATGTGGATGCCTCTTACATCTCAAAAAAAGAGAAACAAGCAAGTTATAGATGGTCATAAGGTGTTGAATGAGCTCACAGGGTTGAAAATGATCTGCCTGCAGACAGTCTGCCTTTGGCCCTGGATCTGGTCTAGAAACAAAACTAAACGTCACAAGACAAGATTTTATGTGTTACAGTGTTACATGGAGGTTATGCAGAAGACAGCAAATTTCCACCTCGACTTTAAGGAGGAATGAAAGACTCCCTCCCAGCAGCCATGCTCAGTTTTAGCTCCAAGCTGCGTGCTCCTTGAGATTTCATTATGACTTCTTGAACCAACGAAGGAACGATTTACAGTGAGTTCCAACAGCCTTATAAGAGATAGCCTCAGAAAGGGCCCTCAGGAAGGCCTCTAGAAAGATCGGAACTGTTTGAAACAATCAATTTGAACAGAAAGCTTAACAAGCTTTTCAAACAGAGATTGAAAGTGGTTTTTTTTTCTAATCATGGGGGTCCTTCCAGAATTAAAAGAGATTGGAGCGTGGCCAAGGCAGGTGAGCCATCTTAACGCTACTGAATACCGTGGCATAAGAGGCGAGGGTTAGGATGAGGCCCTCACACAGAACTTACTGAGCAAAGCAGGTGGTGAGGTCATGGGTAGTGGGACTAGCTGTGTGTGGAAAACTTTAACTTGGAAATCACAAGGCTCTACAAAATGGGGTTTAGCCACATGAGTGCTGTCTAGGGGTGCTCAGCACATTTCACCCAAGGTGGCTTTTACCTGAGCTAGGCATCATTTGCTGATTTAGTAAAAGCAGCTCAATTTCTCTCTCTAATATGAATTTAATTTAAAACATTTGTATTACTGGTGGCTGGGGAGATGGCTCACTGGTTAAAAGCACTTGCTAGGCAAGCATGACAATCGAGTTTGCATCCCTCTCACCCACATAAAACCAGATGCAAATAGCTCACATGCCTAAAATCCCACTGGACCTACGGCAATGGGATGCAACATCAGAAGTGTCCCTAAGCTCATGAGCTGGTCTGATGTTTGTAACTTCAAACAGAAAGACAGAATCCATCTCAAATGAGGTGGAACGTGAGTACCGACACCCTGAGGTTGTTCTCTGAACTTCATACTACCATGGAGGGCACATACCCATCTATACACATACCCCATGCACACACACAAATACACACACAAAATTGCATTATTGGCTTGATGTACTCATGTCGTAGTCAGCCACACGCCGCTGGGATGAATCTCCAAACCAGGCACGATCTGGGGAGGAAAGTATTTATTGAAGTAACAGACCCAGGGGAAGTTAAGGAAAAAGGCTGGCCCCCTTTCACAGATCCAAGCAGAGACAGAGACAGAAGCCCACCACCAGCACCTCAAGCAAGCACACTCCAAACTAGCAAACAAGAGGAACTCCAGGCTTGAGCTCAGACTGCTTTTTGCATATGTATAGCTAGAATTCCAGACCCACCCCAGAAACACCTTAGGGCTGAACCCTAGGATCTGGCCAAGGTGACACACCTCCTCCAGTCAGAACTGGCTGGAGACAATTTACACTTATCATAAACTTTTGAATCTATTGGGAGACATTATTCAAACTACCACAATTCATTATATATTTTTCTAATGCATTTTAAATATACACATGACTAGTAAAATCTTGGTGCTCTCCCCACATGTCTGGGAAAGCATGGCATGTGTCAGTGGTCACCTGTCCGTTAGCATTTGGGAACACTGGGGAGTCTCGGGTGACCTTCATGCAATTTAACAGCAAAAATGGAGTTGAGTTGAACTGTGTCTCTCAAGCTTCTTCCTCATGGATTCTAGAACTTTTTGAGCAAGGAGGGAGACAGAGGTGGCTGCATGGTACAAGATGGGACTTCCCGAATGACTTGTTTTGGACAGAGCTAGAGTGTCACAAGAAACTGTTACAGTTAGCTTCACATTGCTGGTAGAAAGCACCCAACCGAAAGCAGCTGATGGGAGAAAAGTTGTTTATTTTGGCTTACAGACTCAAGAGGAAACTCCATGATGGCAGGGAAAACACAGCATGAGCAGAGGCTGGACATCACTTCCTGGCCAACATCAGGTGAACAACAGCAGCAGGAGAGTGTGCCAAACACTGCCAAGGGGAAGTTGGCTATAATACCTATAAGCACACCCTCAATAATACACCATCTCCAGGAAGCTCCAGTTCCCAAATTGCCACCAGCTAGGGACCTAGCATTCAGAACACATGAGTTTATGAGGGATACTTAATTCCAACCGCCACATGTTTAGACAGTGAGAGTGACCTCTAATGAGGAGGGCCAATCATACTGAAGGAATAATGTGCACTGTGCACGGCACCTTCTACCCCAAAATGTCAAAGAGGTCTTACTGATCATGATTTATCTCCCTTTGTCCTTCTGGAGTGGTCAGATGCCTTGCTGGTGAAGGACACAAAGAGGGGACACTATCACACAACCAATCTATAGTTGAGAAAATATTCCGATCTGATCTGTAGAGGGGACTGTCCAGCTTCTGTCCCGTGGACTCAAAACCTGACTATTGAAACCCCGTGGAAGGAGCACATAATAGGGAGATGGGAACTATCAATGATGACAAGTTATTATCAGCTGATAGAATCAGAGAATTTCTGACTGAACACCATGTGCCAGGACCTTGGAATACCCCCGCATCCTGGAGAAGGGCACACTTGTCCTGTCTTCCTCCTGTGGTTGGGGAAACTAAGTAATAGCAGGGCAGCAGAATTCATCCAAGGTTAGATCACTCAACAGCAAGTGGCAGATTCAGGACTTGAACCCAGAAAGTACCACTCCACCCACTCCATCTCCTCAATCATCTTTTAGAAGCAAATGGCTCTCCACCTTCTAGAAAATGTCTATGGGGCTAGGAGGATGGCTGAATGGATAAAGCCCTTGCCCCTCCAGCCTGAACTCCTGAGTTCAGATCCCAGACTACATAAAAAAGCTAGAAATTTTGGTGGGCTTCTAAAATCCCAGCACATTGACAACAAGATGGGAGGCAGAGACAGGAGAATTTTCCAGAACTTGCAGACCAGCTAGCCTGGTAAGCAGCGAGGGCAGTTGCGACAATAAGAGACCCTGCCTCAAAGTGGAAGACGAGGACCAATACAAAAAGTTGTCCTTTGACCTCCAGAAGTGCACCATGGCCTACACACATTCTCTATACATACATCATACACACAAGCAATATTTTAAAACAACCAAAGAACATGGTTAGGCTCTGCCTCCCCGACTGAGAGACATTATTCAACCCGGAATGGGAGCAGTGCACATGTTAGGAGGGCACTTGGAGGTGTCATCGTGTTCATGGCAGCCAGAGGCAATGTCTGGTCACAGTAGGAGCACATGGACTGACGACCATCCGAACCACTGCACGTGCAGACCTGTGTCTCATCTGTAAAATAGGCAGTGACGATGTCCATCTTCCAAGTAAGCACTGAGGGCTGAGTTCATTTCTATATACATTGCACATCAGCATGGGGCCTGGGGAGATGGCACAGTCAGTGAACTGTTTGCCTTGCAAACATGTGGCCTGAGTTTAATCCCTAGAATCCACATAAAAACGTCTGACATAGTGGCAAACACTTGTCCTTTACAGGCCTTGATGACCAGCCAGTTTAGCCTACTTGTCTTAAAAATATGGATGGTGTTCCTGAGGACGAGCACCCAAAGTTATCCTCTGGCCTACAGACACACACATGCACCAGCACACACACATGTGAATATGCACACTCACACATGCAAACACGCACACACACACATGAATATGCACATTCATACACGCACAGCACACACACATGAATGTGCACACTCACACATGCACAGCACACACCCATCCACAACAAACAGAGGTGGGGAACAAACCTATATGTAGCAAGACAGGCCTGCAGCTGCTCCCAGACTCAGGAAAGGTCTGGATAACTAGTTGCCTGGTCTCAGTGACTTCACCCCACTCTGCTTTGCACTGTCACTTTGGGTGACCTTGGACCTTTGAGTGGTCTGATGTTCCCCAGAAGCATCAAGCCTGTGGGCTTCTCTTTGAAGATGGTGGGACTCTCCCCTACTTCCTGGTTTTTTCCTGGGTTGTGGCTGTCATCACCAGTTCTGAGTTCTGCACCGCTGGTTGCAGGGATCCTTACATCTGGACAAAAGGTTCAGGATATCTCTGCTTGTCTCCCTAGTGATGTGTTTGTTCCCTGTGTGTGTGTGTGTGTGTGTGCATACCCATATGTATGTGGAGAGTGTGTGTGTGCATATTCATATGTGTGTGGTATGTATGTGTGCGTTTGGTGTGCATGTGTGTGCACATTCATGTGTGTGCACAGTGTGCATGTGTATGTGCATTCCATGTGTGTGTGCACATTCATGTGTGTGTCTGCATGCATGTTCCTGTGGGGGCCAGAGGTGTCATCTTCAGTTACTCTCCCCTCTTATTCCTTTTTAGACAAAGTCTCTTGCTGAGCCTGGGACTCGCCTGCATGTCCCAGGAACCCTCCTGTCTCTGCCTCCCCAGTGTTGAGATGAGAGGTGTACACTACCAAGCCTGGCATTTTTATATGTGGGTGCTAGGGATCTGAACTCAGGTCCTTGGGCTTTCAGGGAAAGCTCTTTACCCACCAAGCCATCTTCCTAGCCCCCTCCACATTTTCTTTCTGAAAGTGGGGGAGGAAGCATGCAATGTTCCAAGCACATCTGTGGTTTCTCATCTGCTCTAGGAAGGCCAACACCCCCAGACTAACACAATGAATGTGCTGCTTCTAGATGATTCCTGAACCACAGCCAGCAGAAAGTCTTGCCAGGTCCCTCGGGGAAGGGCTCGGGTTCTCTTAAGAGTAAAAGGGCAAAGCATCTCAGAGACAGTGAGGAAGAGGTGTCTGGGGACATGGCCACTGTCCCAGCTCAGCACAGTGAGGGCCTGTGCTGGGCTCGAGCAGGCCCAGTGATGAGGGAGGAGAATTCACAATGTGCTTCCCACAGAAAGCTGGGCCCTTGGCCTCCGAGGCTCGCAGCTGTGCGCATCTGGAACATAATGTCCCCGGGAGCTGCACAAACACAGGGCTGACTGGAGGGTCAGATGCTGAGGGAGGAGCCAGGGGGGCTCTGGATGCTGCGGCCTGAGAGCCACCTTTGACTCCAGCCCAGGCAGAAAACATTTGCTTTGTGGCTTCAGCTCCCTCCAGGCTGTAAGTGGTGTTATGACAACCCTTGATCTGCTGGTTGCCTCTTGTGACATGGGAATAACCTGGGAACCTTCAGATCTCCCCACTTGTCACCCACCCTGTAACACTCTCTCACCCTTCAGTCTCCTGAAATGTGGAACTACTCAGCCTTTTGCTGTCAAATTCCAGATATGCTGGGCCTTGCCACACACACCTGTAACCCCAGTCCTGCGTAGGGGAGTAGAGACCAGGGAATCACCCATGCTTGTGAGAAACAGCTCAGGATAAGAGAGGGCAGTAGAACAATGGACAGGACACTCGATGTCTGCTCCAGCCCCTGCAGGTGAGTGCTCCCCACTTCAGGTGAGTACACGGGCATATATACCACACATACCACACTACACATACAGATAGGCAAGAAGAAATCCTAACACCATGTGGACATTTCCTAGAAAGCTCTCACCACGAGTCTTTCTTATTGCTATTAAATCAATTAAGCCTGATGCAGACCAGCAGCATTGTTCCAAACTGCATTCCAGGTAAGAGGCCAAGAATCAAAGCAGCTTGCTTGAGGCTGCCCAGACCCGACATGGCAGAGCCAGGCCTTGACTCAGCCTGGTGGGGCGACATCCCACCCACTGCTGTGTACCCAACACTTGAGTAATGGATTTAATATTCCTAAGCAAAGCAGCTCAACTCGCCCATGCATTTGGCGCTCCCTGGTATTGATTCTTGATTAAACAAATAGCAAGAGTCCCTTTCCAAGCATTAGAGTTGAACTCTGTCCTCACAAAAATGTAATAAGCTCCAAGTGTTCCTCAAAAAGATCATGTTTGGACTGTGGATGGTTCACTGCATGATGTCACAAGTACCTTTTTCATTTTTTTCAGCCTCTGATGCCCATAGAGATGTGTAGACTCCCATGAATGAGTCAAGTACCCTTCCTCCTGCTTTTATTTCCCTTTTATTGTGTTGCATGCTTGTATGTGTGTGGGCACAGAGGTTGATATTGGGTGTCTGCCTTCGTTTCATATATATATTTGTGTATGTCTATATGTGGTTGTATATTTTATTTATTTACTTTTCAGAGAGAGAAAGACAGACAGACAGATAGACAGACAGGCACAGAGAGAAAAGGTGCACCAGGGACTCCCACCACTGCAAATGAACTGCAGACACGTGTGCCACTTTGTGCATCTGGCTGGCAGGTTTTGCAAGCAAGTACCTTTAAATGCTGAGCCATCTCCCCAGCCCCCATCTTATATTTTTGAGACAAGGTTTTGCACTGAGCCTCGAGCTCAGCCTTTAAGTTAGACTAGCTAGGCAGCAAGGCTCCAGGATCGTCCTGTCTACACCTCCCAGCTCTGGGATGACTGGTCCTTGTTGTCACATCTAGTATTTCCTGGGTGCTGAGAATCCAAATTCAGGTTCTCATGCTTGTCCAGTGAGAGCTCTACCCACTTAGCCATCTCCATCCGATTTCCATGCAACCTTTAAAATAAAACCATATGCTCCAATCAGGGAGGAACAGTACAATTTATAAGAATAAATTATAGAAGAGACTTAAGACTTAAAGCGCTCTCTCTCTCTCTCTCTCTCTCTCTCTCTCTCTCTCTCTCTCTCTCTCTCTCTCTCTCGTATTGGGGATGAAATCTAGAGCCTCACACACACTAAGCAAGTACTCTATCAGTGACCCTCATCCTAAGCTCAGGATCAATTTTCTGCCCAGAGTGTAGTTCACACACAATCAGCGAGGAAACACAGCTTTTTGCCTATCCCAATGGTACAGGGTAGGGAGAGGAAGAGGCATGACAGAGCAGAAGACATCACCCAGGTCTTTAGAGATCTTGCAAATAAATTCACAGCAGGTACCGCCAGGAAAGATGCAGCACCCCTACTGGGGAGAAGAGTGAATCTTCTGTATCCATTAAGCATGCTCCCCCGTTGGGGCTGGAGAGGTTAAGTGCACTTGCTGTGAAAGCAGGAGGGTCTGAAGGGGCCCAGATTGCCTGAGTTCAAATTTCCAGAACTCGTGTAAACAGCTGTGTGTGGCCTCACACATCTGTAACCCCAATCCTGTAGAGAGCAGAGACAAGAAAATTGTTGGGACCCCTGAATGGCAAGTTCTGGAAAGAGACTATTGCAAATATATATATTTCATCCCTCCTGAGCTACCAGCATGGGAGGATGTGGAAGAGAACGAAGGGGTTGGGAACTAGGAAAAGAGAACACTAGGAGCTAAATGTGAGGAGCATTTTATTTAGGATACAGTATGTGCAGGCCCTTAGGGATGTGAGAGACTGGGGCTGGGAGACTCTGACTTATACAAGCAAAGGAAATCCAAACTTCCTTTCTGGGATTAGCTCCTGTGTTACCTTTTCATAAATACCTAAGGAAAGCAAGTTAAGGAGGAAGGGATTATTTGAGCTCACAGTGCAAGGGGATGTGTCCATCCTGACAGGGAAGGCATGGTACAGCCCTGTGAGGTGGTCACATTCAGCCCACATTCACAAAGCAGAGACAGATGAATGCTTCATGCCCGCTGCACTTTTTTCTTTTTTACTTTATTGAGTCCAGAACCTAAACCCATATACGCCACCACCCACAACCAGAGTGGGTCTGTCCTCCTCAGCTAAACCTCTCAGGAGACTCAGGTAATTCTAAATCCATTCAAATTGACAATGACCACCAGAGAATCACAAGGTAGTTCATGGACAACATGAAGGACTGTGTTGTGGCCATTTGATTGCTGAGCCGAACCCTACTATATGTTGGCGTCTGTTGTCTCCTTTCATGCAAGAGACCACTGGTGGCTTTGGGCTTGAGTTGTCACCAAAGGAATGACCACCCCCCACACACACACACTCAGCTTCAGCTTCTGCCAGACCAAACAGAGCATCGGGTCACCCAGGCTAAGCCTGACCCCTGGGAGCCTCTCTCTGACTCTCCCGGATGTTGGCGTGGACTTCAAACACAGCTGAGATTCTGAGAGCATCTTATTAACATGAGTTGCTGGATATAACAAAGTCTGTCAAATTATTTGATAAGGATCTATTCATTACCCTTATCCAGCCCAAAGAAAAATATAATTGAAACATGGTCACATGCTATAGTGGGTGTGGGAATAACACCACCTCTTCTTTCCTCCTAATTACAAAACCAAGGGCTTAGAAAAATGAATAAAGGCAGATCTGATAGAAGGACATCTTTTTTTAAGGCTGTGGGGGGGCTGGGAGGGGGTTGGAGAATGTTTTATTTTCTGAGTCACTAGTTAAGAGGTTTTATAAACTCCAAAAATGAAGCAGCCTAAACCAAAAATATGTGCCTCTGATTATAGAAGCATGATGACTCCCGTGGCCGCAGAAGGCATTCATCAACTATTTGCTGAGTGTTCGGGAGGCTGCAGGTGCTCACACAACTGTGTGCGGATATTGGTCGGTGAAGGTTCTAGAAAATGAAAATGAAAGAAGGCACTGATAAGAAAGCCCTGATTCCACTTCGTATGTCAAAGAGTGAATCTCTCTGTCTGTCTGTCTGTCTGTCTGTCTGTCTGTCTGTCTGTCTCTCTCTCTCTCTCTCTCTTTCTCTCTCTCTCTTTCCCTCCCTTTTGCCTAGAAAAGGCTATGGTGTGAGCAGTAGAAAGTACATGGAGGCACGGAGGGGTAGCCTTTCCCATCTAGAAATTTCTATTGTACCTGGGATGGAAAGGAGAAAACAGATAGCCCCAAGGTCACCATTTGGATTCTATCTGAAAGGGCAAAGCTACTACCTGCCAGAGGCCCCAGAACCTTGCTTTTCCTCCTTTGCATCTCTTTCCTCTGTAAGTCTTACTTTGAAATGTGAATAGCCTTAGGAGCAATGATACCTCAGCCCACTGCCAGCCATTAATCCCAGTCAAATGGTTTCAAAAGAAGAAAAATGGCTAGCTGGGCTCTTCTATGAGAGATGCTTCTCTGTGGTTGTGGTTCTGAAAATCTGAGGAGATATAACGTCGATGGGCAGATGGGGAAAGCTGCTTATTAAATGCCTCCCAAGAGCTCATATGCTGAAGACTTGGTCACTAGCTGGTGGTACTAATGGGAGACAGTGGAACCTTCAGGCAGTGGGGCTTGGAGGAGGGAATTACCCCTGAAGGGAGGATGGAGACCTTGGCTCCTCTCTTTCTGCTCCCTGGCTTCCATGTTGTAAATAAACCTCTTTGACCACGTGCCCCCACAGTGTCACCACAGGCCCAGGGTGACAGGGCCAATGACCATGGACTAAACTATCTGAAACCATGACTCAAAATTAATCTCCCCTCTTTATAAACTGATGGCCTCAGGTATTTTGTCAGTGACGGAAAGCTAACAGAGTGTGGTCTGTGTTTTAGTGGGGTTGTAACAAGGAGGCAGAGGGCTCAGAAATAACCATTATATCATTAACTCTCTGGTCCAGGGCTTCTGTATCAATGGTTCAACCCAACACCGACTGAGATATTTGGGAAGTCATGGTATCTGTATTGAAAATGGGAGACTTTTTTTTTCTCGTCATTATTCCCTAAGCATCCAGTGTAATGATGATTTACACAGCATTTATGTTGTGTGAGGTATGATAAGTAACCTAGAGGTGATTTAATTCATCCTGATTTATAGGATTAATTAACCCGTGGGTGATTTATCCTGCTGTATGGGAGGAGATGTGTAGGTTATATGCAAATTCTCCTCCATATCATACAAAAGGACTTGGGGACCTGAAGATCTGGGTATCTTGATGGGTCCTGGAACCCATCCGCCATAGATACCAAAAGTGGCAACCATAACAACCAGAACCTTTTTCCTTCTGTGTGTCCAGAAACACTGCCTGATCTTGCTCCCACAATCCTCACCAATGTCTCTTGCTTCCTGTGCCTCTGAGGTGTAAGCCCTCACTCCTGCTGCATGGAGATCCCTGCCACCATGAGAGACTGGACCTTTTCAGACCACCTCAGCATTTTAAACTTGGACCAAACTAGCTCTGTTCACTAGATGGTCTTCTCCAGGGCTTTCTTTATGTCTCCAGGCACCTACCTGACACAGAAGTACTGAGCACATGCTGACACCAGGCACTGCATCAGGTTCAGGGTACTGATCGGGAACACAGTGGTGAGCCTGGTCTCAGGGACCCCACCTTCTCAAGGGAGATGTTGGACTAGCAGCTAGCAAATATTTAAACTGATACAACCGGCAGGCACTTGTTGATACAACACATGAAGTAAAATAAATGAATGGAAAATGTGAGTGACGACATGAGATCCATGGGAGGTTTTGTACCAACAGAGACACAAGAGGCAACTTTGAAGTTAACATTTGAAGGATGAGCACAGATTAGCCACACTTCTGACAAGGGGTGTTCCAGGTGGAGGGAAGAGTGTGAGCAAAGGCTGTGGGGCTGGAGGGCTTTGTCAGAAAGGAGGCTGGCCTAAGATATGCATGCTCTTTTCCACCCTAGAGTAAGACCTGGGGGAAAGTGTCACCACTCATATTCTGGGCTAACATTAGGTCACAGTAATAAACTTTAGCTATAGACAGATCATGCCAGGTAGTATGAGCTTCTGGTGGATCCATCAGCTCGTTACCAGGAGGTCACAGATCTGAGTATGGTAATCCTAGTGATGAAAACAAAAGCCAGGTGTGAAGACACCTCTCTTCAAATGCATCTGGAATTTTCTAGAATAATTTCTATTGAAAACCACACAGAGAAAATCATACTTCAAGGAAGGCAGGAGTGAATCCACTCAAGAAAGGCAAGAGTCTTCCCTCTCCCATCTGTGCTGTGAGGGCTCCTCTGACTGAACTGGCTGGGCTGTTTTCCTTTCCAGACCATATTCCAGCAACTAGATAACCTTGCTCCTCGCCTTCACAACCTGCTCGAAAGATCCAGAAAGAACTTTCCAAAGGCATGCCCCCAAAGACCCAATTTCTTCAACAAAAACAACCTCCTAAATCTTCCATCTGTTCACATTGCCCATCAGTGGATGGATCCAGGGATGAGGCCAGAGCCCTCATGATCCAATCAGCTCACCAAGCCCACTTATGAACATTGCTGCTCTGGGTACCAAGTCTTCAACATACAAGTCTTTGGGGGGAACATTCCAGATTGAAACTATAACAATACCCTAGGTCAACTTGGCCTGCTGGAAGCTGACGGAAATTTCCAGAAAGACACAAAAGGCTCTCCTTCCTCCTCCCAGACTGTCAAATAAGGAGTATGAGGAACCTGACAGCAACAATTGACCTTCCCCATCTTCTCTGTCCAAATGATAGTGGATCAAATAGTAGGTCAGAGAAGAGAGAACCCACCAAGAGGGACAGGTGCATTGGGCTTGATGACAATGATAAGGTAGTGGTCTTTTGAATCAGATCTCCCCCATAGGCTGATGTAGCTTGAATACTTGGTTCCCAGATGGTGACAATTTGGGAGGGAGCCTTTCTGGAAGAGGTGGGCCTTGGGATTTTAGAAAACGGCTCCCCCTTGCTAGCG
The DNA here is from genome assembly GCA_004024765.1 of Zapus hudsonius. Lineage (NCBI taxonomy): Eukaryota > Metazoa > Chordata > Mammalia > Rodentia > Dipodidae > Zapus > Zapus hudsonius. Next base: position 28,575 of record PVHP010016669.1, read on the forward strand.
CTACGAGCTCACACTTGCTGCTTTCTCCCAGCTGATGTGAACAAGCTGTGATGCCCAGCTGGGCTGTCAGCTCTTGCCATGTCTCTTCCCTTCTCCATGATGAGGCATTTCTCTCAAAACTATCAACCAAAATAACCCCCTTCTTTCCTTCCATAAGCTGACTCTGGTTGGGTATTTTGTTCCAGAAACAAGGTGACTGCTTTCAAGGTCGTTTATGAAAAGGATGATTTGAACATTTTCTAAGCCAACAAACATTTATCTCAATCAACCTTATTACCATAAAAGATAGCAGGAGCCTATTCTCAGCAGGACATAGGTGGCACACAGGTCACACAGACCCCTCGTGGCCTATCTGATGTCAACATCAATGTTTCCTGTGCTGGGGTGGAATCTTGAGAACTCTGCAATGAGCAAGGTCCCAGAATTATCCCGTGCAATCACACAAACACACATTACACAGATTATGCTCAATACCAGGGCTGGCCCTTTCTTAATTGCCAGAAATGTTAGGTTGTCGTCAGGGCATGGTCAAAGAGAAGGAAACTTTTTCTTAACTCCCAGGAAATTGCTTCTATGATACAAGCTGTTTTTCCCCTCCTGAATGTCTGTTTCTCCTTCACCTACCCAGAACGTGCCAAGCATCCTTCAGATGCCTTCCTGATTCTCACTCCCTTTCTGTTCCATTCTATTGATTGTCCCACACACACACAAAAAAAATTTTAGATCCCATATACAAGTGCTGTGGGATCCTGTGGTTCACAGTGGCTCCAACATGAAGGCCTGAAATAAAGAACCCCTGGAACAGCACGTGGGGTACAGAGTTTGGGGGCCCTAGGTCACATGCTGAGCACAGCATAGTGGTTAGAGTAGGACCATCAGGCTAAATACTGGTGACTTTTTACCAAGGGACTTTCATTGAAGGAAATTTGGATAGGATATTTCCATTTTTTTACTACTAAATATAAGTGTGTATAAAGGAATCTGTCATTAAACTTTGGGAACATTTATTAATTAGTAATGTGAAGAATGGTGTAAGGTTAGTTAGAGATTAGGAATTGTGAAAACCCTAGACCAAGTCTAGGAAAAAAGTTTTCAGCAATTTGTATTGAAAGCAAATTGCTTCAGTATAAACTATACCTGTAAAGGGATGCTTTAATGGTGTCTGAGTAATATTAATTGATGCCTGTGTGCAGAACAGGAAATCTCTGCCTAAGGGGATATTCATTTCCTTTCTTTAGTTAGCACACATTGAACTTCTAATAAGGAAGAATCCCACTTCTTCCACTGTTAGGATCCACAGACACCATCTGTGATGGTTAAGTTTTGTTGTCAACTTGATCTTTTTAATTATCTTGGGTAGGTCTCTGAGGATGTTTGCAGGAAGGCAGCCTCTCAGTAGGGGGCAGGATGTAAAGAAGCTCAAAGAAGCTAGAAGTAAACATCCTTTCCTGTGTGGGCCATGCAGGAAGGAAATTCCAGAGACTTAGGAAGCCATTAAGTCTGGGATAGGATTGTAAGACCCCACCCTAGGGCTATATAAAGGGGAAGAAATTCTCTCCTTGGCCCCCTGCCTGTTTACTGTTCTGTGTGTATGGTGTTGGTGATGGGTTTTTTTCTCTCTGCTCAGACCTGTGAAAGAGGGCCAGCCTCTTTTGCTGTTACGGAACTTCCCCTCAATCTGTAGTTTTAATAAATACTTTCCTCCCCCAAATTGTGCCTGGTTTGAAGATTCATCCCTGCGGCATGTGGCTGACTACAGCACCATCTTATCTTGTGGCTCAAAAGGGGAAGATGTGGCCATCAAGCCAAACAGGGTATGGCCTCCCTCTGGATCCTCCCTGTGGATCAAAAGCAGTGCCATGGTTTGGATTGTAAATTAGACTCTCCACAAATTCAGCCTATACCTAGCTGATGGTTCTGCCTGAAAGTGGCAGAAACTTTAGGGGAGAACTAAAAAACAAAACAAAACTTTCCTCTTTTGAGTTCATCTTCTTGGGTATTTCGTCACAGAGACACAGGAAGCTCTAACAGACAGCACATTAATGCAAGACAGTCCAGCTAAGGCCTGTGGACATCAGGTAGCCCTGAGGGATGGATATGATTGAGAACAAAGCTCTCTTTTGTCATTAGGGTTGCTGGGAAGGTGCTGGCCCCATCCATCTTTCTTTCCCTCGCTGAGCTCCTGCGTGCCAGTGGACACAACATGGAACACGGGAAAGTACAGAACTAGAGAGAAGTGGAATCTGGCTACCCCTCGAATGCCTGAATCCAGCTGTCATGGACTCACATTGAACTTCCTGAAGATGTGAACCAATCCCAGCTTTTACAGTTTAGAGCATTTCTGGGTTGTTTTGCTATCACATCTCTGTGCTATGCTGATGTCCTTATAACCCAAAACTTCATGTAGTCAAAGCTTGCTCTGTGTGTGTGCACACACATGTGTGTGTCTATGTGGGGGGGGGTATGTGGAGGTCAGAAGGCCTTTCCTCCAGTGACATCCACCTCTTTTGAGGCAAGGTTCTCTCATTGTCTTGGATTTCACCAATTAGCCTAATGGGTTGGAACTCCAGGAATTTGCCTGTCTCTGCCTCCCCAATGCAGGAATGACAAGCATGTGCCACCATACCTGGCATGTTCATATGGGTTCTGAGAATGGCGCTCAGGTTTTCATGCTTGTACAATAAGTACCTTACTTACTGAGCTAGCTTCCCAACCCTAGAGCTTTCCTTTTGTAGGATGGGGTTGTGATTTGAGTTTTTAATTTTGTAGAATAACAACTGGAGAGTGAACGTGCCCCGGTCCCATTCTGTCTCACAGTAAAGGAACCCTCCCCAGAGGATGGCGGCATCAATCCACAGCCGCAGTCAGATGCCCATGGCTCCCAGGATCCCAAATGCAGAGAGGTGGCCTGGCTCCACTCATGATGTCCCAGGTCTCAGAAGGAAGGACATGGAGCATAGGGGGTTCTGGTGTCTGACCAGGGTGGTACAAAGACTGGGCTGAGCTGGGGTTTACAGGACACCTCTCCATGGACTCTCCTCACTTCCCCATACTTATATTAAACCTACTCTGACTCAAAGGAGACAAAGGTCCCCACTTGTCCATGGAAACAATGACAAAGAATTTGGGGCTCTGTTTAGAAAATGCCACAGGGCCTCAGATATAAAGCACATGGCTTTGCCCTGCCCCACTTCCCTGTCTTGTCACACACTTCTCACAGGTAACATCCTCTTTCCAGCTCTGTCTACTTAGGAAGGCTGGGTGACCCTGGTGTCTCCCAGAGAAGTACTCCCAACTTCTCAACTGAGCAAAGGTCTCTCGGCTTTGCTGTGCCACACCCTCATTGGCCGTGCCATCCTGGAGTAGTGTGAGTCTGTTCTGTCACCCATCCACAACTTGCCACCCAGAGGTGCAGCCCCATGCTTTTTATTGTTCCAATTATCATGATGATGGTTGAGGGTACATCTCAGTAATAGAGATATCTGGCATGTGCAAGACCTGGGGTCTATATCCAGTGGTACAAATCAGAAAAAGAAAGAATGAAAATCTAAGATAATTTATAGAATTCTATTGTGAATGATTATTTTGGTTACTGGTATACAAAGGATGCTAAAATATATTTGGTTAAAATGTCCAACTTTTTCACTTTGCAAACAAGAAATGCAATCCCAGAAACGGAGCGGGGGTACATGTTTGAAGCCACAGAACTCATCCTGAGGCTAGGATCCAGAGTTCCTACCTATAACTCTCTTGCAGGACACCACCAGAGTGGCACTTAGAAGGGGTCGTGTAGGGTGGGGACACACTCAGGACCATCTGTGTTGCCAAACTACTACTGGGAAATCTCTGGCTTTCCACACTCACCAACGTGTGATGCTTCCAGAACCTGGAGGAAAGCACAATGGATTGAGAATGGCATTTTCCATTTGCAGAAACAAGTGCAGTGGTGTTAAGAGTTCACGCCTAATTAGGTTATGCATTTTTGCCAGCAGGCTCAGCATTTCTGAGCTAAAACAGGGGTACAGACATATGAGATTCCCCCCCCCCCACATACTCATTCAATACACATGTGGGCCAGATGATAGCATGCAGATGTCTTTGGGGATTGCAGGGAAAGAGACAGACAGACAGACAGGTGGACAGACTAATGGTAGTAGTTGTTCTGCACGGCTGTTGAACATTCTCTGCTTGACACAAAGCTGTCAGAAATGCAAAGTGATGATTTCTCACAGTCACCGAGAAATCTACTTATAGTGGGAGCTGTAGTAGAAGGTCCATCCGAGAGCCTCCACCATAGAAGCGTGAGAAGAGAGCTCCTTTCTCTATTCACCCACCGCATCGCATTCCCTTTGGTACCCTAGTGACTTCAATATTTGAAATGTTGGGCCAAAAGAAATTAGTTCTGGAATCCCTGGTACCTTTGGGATGGCACCTTCCAAATCTGATCTTTCTTATCCACACTACAGTGTGTGTGTGTGGGGGGGGAGCTCTGCTTTTGAATAATGTGACTCAACTTCTCTTGTCTCTCAAGTTGCTAATGTTTCTGGTCTTTAAATTATCTTAACCTCTAATGAAAATTCTTTTTCCAGCGCAATCAAAAGAAAAGTGTTCTCTGCCTTCTAAGAATTCTAGGAACTCTGAAATAAACACACTAATAAATACTTTTTAAAAAGCCACATTAAAAAAAATCTAACTGCCTTTACTAAGAGAATACTTTTTTCCTTAAGTCTCTGTGTCTAGTCTCACTTCATAGGCACCAAATAGGACAGAATGATAATTCTGATAATTGTCTCTGTAAGATATGTGCGAATCAGAAATGTTATTATTTATTAAGCTATAAGCTGGTAAAAATACTTTTTTGGAAAAAAATTTAGGCATGAGATAGAATATATATATATATATTCACAGGCAAAGAGAGATAGGAGAGAGACAGGCAGAGCAAATGGGCACCCTGGGGCCTCCAGCCACTGCTAACAAACTCCAGTTTGTGCATCTGGCTTTATGTGGGTACTGGGGAATTGAACATGGGTCTTTAGGTTTTGTAGGCAAACACCTTAACTGTCGAGACATCTCTCCAGCCCCAAGGTAGTATATGTTAATACGTATTTCTAGGGACTCTGGAACAATGAGTTCTGGGGGACTTTCTACACAGTTACACTGGGGAGATGTTAAGCCACACTGAGGCTTCCACAGAGAGGGCGCTCACGCTCATTATCAAGCAGGACGTAAACCACAGACAAATCCATCTGTAAGCTAAAGTCCCTGCAAAACTCAGTCTATGTTGTTTGAGAAGATTTACACATTAGAAAAAACTATAGCGAAGGGTGTTATCACATCAAATTTGGGGAAGTGATTCATTTGGCTGAGGGAGGAGGGGGAAACAGAGATGGGGTACTGGAAATGTCCCTCCCTTATAACCTGGTAGGGGAATGTCAATGTGTTGGTTCTATTTGACTCCCATACCTTTCGTAAGCATGTTATGTGTTCTTAAATCCTATGTTTATGAAATAGGGATATTTCATAAACACAGGACTTATATAGGACTATTTCCCAAACAAAAAATACATATTATATGGAAAGGTTCTTGAACCTTTGCTATCGTTATGAATATTTTTATTTATTTATTTGCAAGCAGAGAGAGAGAGAGAGTATGGGCACACTGGCTGTTGATAACCAACTTCAGATGCATGCACCATTTTGTGCATTTGGCTTTATATGAGTACTGGGGAATTGAACGTAGGTCATCAGGTTTTGGAAGCAAGTATCTTTTTAAAAAAATATTTTATTTATTCATTTTTCAAGCAGAGATACAGAGATTGAGAGAGAGAGAGAAAGAAAGAGAGAGAGAGAGCGCACCAGAGCCACCATCTTGTGGGTCTGGCATATGTGGGTCCTGGGGAATTGAACCCAGGGCCTTAGGCACTGGAGGCAAGTGCCTTAACCACTGAGCCATCTCTCCAGCCCTGTAAGCAAGTATCTTTAACCACTGAGCCATCTCCCCAGCCTAACCTTTGCCAATATTTTGCAAACCTATATTTTGCCTAACCTTTGCCTCTCCACTCACGATACTATACTTTGTCTTGAATATTTCAAGTGTTCTTCCAAGCTAACAGGTAAAAAGCATTGCAATAGCCCACATAAAAATATAAGCAAAGAAACGAAAGGCAATAAATGTCAGTCTATTTCAGTGGCAGAGAATAAAGGGCGATGATACATAAAATCGGACCAGGAGTCAGGCACCCACCACGTGTGGGTGGGAACGTGTTTGCTACACCTTTTCTTCCCAAGCCATGTGACTTCATGTTACAAAGAGCCTTCAATTATTTAAAGACTTTGATCAGCAACTTTGTTTCTAAGACTCAAACTCAAAGATACACCGGGGTAGACCAGTGCTCCAGAATGTACATTCAGGAGTGTTCATTCACTGCAGGATTCTTTCCCCTAAAAAATGTGAAACAGCTGACACTTGACACTCAGGAGTGCTGGGTAAATCAGGAATAACCTATTAAAAGTAGGATATCAGGCTGGGGAGATGGCTCAGCAGGTGAGAATAAAGAAGGAAAACAGGAGGCAGCTAGCTTATTTAGGCAGCTTCAGTCAGGGACTGCGGCCCAGAGGGAACCAGGAGATGCCATCCACATGCCACCTCTCCTGGCAGAAAGGAACTCATGTCTGACCGAGGCCGGTCCACAACACCCCTGCCGTCCACAGTGGAAGCCGTGGGTGTGGGCAGACTCAGATCCGCCCTCCAGATTCCTTAACAATCCCATCTTTCCCCTGCCTACCTAGCAAGGTGGCAGCCTCCCTTGCCCTCTCTCACCTCTTGCCCTTGGTTCTCTCCACTTGCTGGGACCCTCTGGCTTCCAGCTCTCATCCTGTGTGGCCTGGACTCCTGCACCACCCCCACCCCACGTGAGTTCCATTCCCCATTCCCACC
>PVHP010016670.1:0-25258 GCA_004024765.1 Zapus hudsonius
TACAAAAGACATTGGCATGAGGTTTTATTATGGTAATGGGGATTATTTGAATATTCATGTTCACTGGCATGGACAACTGCTTGCATGGTTTCCATTTCCGGCCAGTGCCAAGGGGAGGAACATCCAGATTTAATACCAGCTTGCTCAGTTGAAGGGCAGAAGGAGAGTGGCATGGAGGGACTTGCAAGCTGTCAGCAATCAAATGCCAGAAACAGAGTCAGGAGATTTACTATCTAAACCTTTCCCTCCCCAGCTTTTCTGACAATCATCCTCATCTAAGGACTGGTTTCCTTTGCACAACTACAAGGGTGATATCAGCAGCATTTCCTCCCTCTGCATAGAAGAAGGTGAGCTCAGGGTGCATAGGCAACAATTCCTTCCTTAGGCTTCCACACCATATTACACAGTGGCCCTCGCAGAGTGTTTGTCACAGGATAAGAACTCAATCAAGGCAGTTTTCAAAAATAAAACCATCTTTGTTTGTTCTGCATAATAATAAGTATCATGCATTTCCCATAAATTAATCAATGAAAGGAGGAATGACATGCAATGAAATTTCTGACAATAAGTGTATTAGAGTGTCTTCCCTAAATTAAGAAACTGTTAGAATGATCACATCATCCCTAACCGTGTTGATGTCAGATAAACAAAATCCTCAGAGAAGTGATACATCAAATGGATCATTTATTATTCTTATTACCCTTGTTATTAAACATAGTAATGAGCTCATATTCCTTCTTAATATTGCCACGGCTGAGAAACTGTCCAGAGCAACCATGTTTACAGTAGCATTATGATTGATTATTTTTAACGGAATCTATGATGCTGGCAGTCAATACCACATTTTAAGATGTACCTAAAATAACATCATTTCCAATATAATGTTACTTTGACTTGCAAAATACTGTTAATTAAAATTCAAGATACGAGAAGTTAGTTCTTAAATGACAGGGTGTGTCAGTAAAGAGAGCAATGTTGTTACTGACAGAAATGGAATTTCCAATTGGAAGATTATTTTCCTATAGTATAATAAATTATAAATTTAGGAGTAAAAGCTACCCTGAAGATCTGTGCACCAGCTTGATAACCCAGCTATTTCTCTCATTTATGAATAAAATCATATGGACATGTTCATTCGGTGTTTCAGAAGATATTTCTATTCCTTTTTAAAAACATTTAATTAATTTTATTTGAGTAAGAGTGACAGAGAGAAAGAAGATGATATAGGGAGAGAATGGGCACACCATGGCCTCCAGCCACTGCAAAGGAACTCCAGAAAAATGGACCACTTTGTGCATCTAGCTTTCCCTGGGCACTGGGGAATCAAACTTGGGTCCTTCTGCTTTGCAGGCAAATGCCTTAACTGCTAAGCCTTCTCTGCAGCCCAATATTTCTATTTCTAAGTTAGAAAATTACACTTGACTTATCATCTGAATGTGAGCGCAACAACACAATGACTTTATAGGGGGAAAGTGGGGGCCAAACACCTTAGCAGTCCCTCGGGGAAAGGAATTTGAAAGTTATTTCCAAAGACAGAATGTTTAAGATCATAAAGCGGTCATGAAATCTTCACATGCCATTCACAATTCTAGATTTTAAATGCATTAGTCCATAACTTGGAGTACCTAATGTACAGGACTGAAAAGGTCAATCATTTCTAAAAACATAAAAATGTGTTTACAGTATTTGACAAGTATCATTTTGCCACAATACCACAGAGGTTTAACTTTCAAATCATAATTCCAGCACTTTATAGCAATAAATACCTCTTATGTTTTCCTTCCTTTGGCAAATTTTCTGGAATGATGTTAACCTTACAAATATACCTCATATTTCAGCTATGACCATGGTCATGCCAGACAGGTGAAAGTGGTCAATAATAAACAGACAAAAGTAATTGTCAGCCATAGGTAATAGCGTGCCTTGGCCATAAATCATTGCTCCTGGGTCTATTACATCAGACCATCTCATTGACAGGACCAGCCCCATGGGCACCGAAAATTTCAGTCTTAACCAAACCAACTTTTAAAAAAGCAGCCAGGACCTCATCTCGGATGCAGATTGTTTGAAACCAGCATTTTCCAGCTCTCTTGAGTTTTGAAGATCTTGTCCAACATGCTGAAATGAAATGCTTGGCTTTCTCGTTAAATGCAGCTGGAATTAGCCAAGTCATTCCTGGAAAGCGTTTTGGAAGGACAAGCAATTACTAATCGGCAGTCACTCCCTTCCATGTGCACAAATTCATCCCTGAGCCCCACCATCTTCTCAACCACTTTATCCTCCCTCCACAGGGACTCCAGAGGAAGTCACATCATATTGCTTGTTCATAAGAACATTCCTAGAGTGTTAAAAATCCTTTATGATATCTTCACCTGATCTATCCTGTTCTGAAATAAATCCTGTGTGTGTTCATTTGACTGCTGGGTTCTCCTAGGAGATGAGTAGAATATGGAATTGTGGCTTTTCATGGTTTTCTGATTTCCTCCCATTGGTACCTCTTTTAAACTAATCCTGTGAAGACATTGTGTGCCTCACTTTGCAATTAGATAGATAGGACAGACTGGAAAAAATAAACACATATTTTGCTCATTTTCTATATTTGTGCACTCTCCTTATGAGAAATTCTTCCAATAAAAATGTTAGGTATAAAGTAAAAAAAAATCACAATTTGTAATATAGGAAGATTGTTGTGAGTTTGAGGTCAACTGACCCTTAGACTACATAGAGAATTTCAGGTCAGCCTGGGCTAGAGTGAGACCCTACATCGAAAGACCAAAAAAAAAAAAAAGTCTGTGACTCTAACATTTCTGGGTAAAACATCATTGTTCTCATCTACTTAAGAATGGATTTTTTTTTCTCTAATTGACTAGGTATAATGTGGGAATGAGTTCTCTCTCTTCATTCTAGGAATATGGAATCCAGAAAAATGAGTCAGCAAAACTCCTTAGTTAATTCACAGTATACAAATCACTCTTTTCTGGGATTTATTACCAAGTATAAAAGACATCAGAATCACAATAACATGCTTTAATATGTTTTAACATTTTTTGGCTCAATAAAATAAAAGAATAAAATAACTGTACTTTTATTTATTAGTTATAAATCTTCAGTAATGAGTGTATGACCTGTTCAGGAAACAAATCAGTGAGTGAAATGACAGTTAATCTACATTTCAACTTGAAAGGGTGTAGAATCACCTAGAAGACAAAGCTGGGGGATTGTGGACATAAGTTATGTTAACTGAGATGAATGGACCAACCCTACCTGGAACACCAGGCCCTGGGCTGGGATCCCAGACTAACAGAAAGGAGAAAGTGAACTGAGCACCAAGAGTCATATGTTCATAACCCAAAGAAACAATGTTCCTAGATCTCCATGCTCCCTGACTTCCTCACATCCTCACATGCACACGCAGACACCTATACCATCACCCTGTATCAGGGACCCATGGTACTTGTTAGAAATTTGAAATGTGTGATTATTTGCTAAGTATCTATCCCCCCCATCTTTCACTAGATCATACACCCCTTAAAGACTCAAAAAAAAACTATTTTATTTCTGCCTCTGTTACTTTTTCAAATGACTACTAAAGGCTGGACACATGAGCAGAATGCAATATAGATTTTAAGCAAGGAAACCACAAAATGAATTAATGAATGCAAGTTACTATCCTTTGCTTTGACTATGAGATATGAGGGTGAAGTGAGCAGAATATGTCAACACAGAACTCGCCTATTTGCCACAACGGTCATTTTGAGATAAAGTCAGGAAAAAGAAAAGTAATTTGCTCTCTCTTAGTTGCCTGAAAGCTGGAAGTGCATTCAGAAAGCTGCTACTCTTTCCTCTCTACCAGGAAAGACAAAGTTTCCACACCAAAGATGGCATTAAGCCAGAATCATAGTAAACTAACTATAGAGTTACCCAACAAAATGTAACCCATAATTATATTGTGTGTGCACTTGTATGATGCTGAGGCATGAACTATGGCCTCCCCTGGATTTCAACAGCTTTCTGAAACTTTCAAGCTGAAGAGGTAGCCATAACCATGGAATCCTGTGGGGGATGTATATGCTTTTTTCTTTATCTTCATTGATGTCAACTTGGGCAGTCTACCCTCCTGCTCAGCCCCCAAGAGTCTTAACCATTCTGGCCCAGCAAGCCCACTGAGGAGTGCCACCAGTGGGTTGGGGCAGGGAGGAGGGAATTGAGGGTACCATCATGACTTGCTCAGGAAATGTATCTAAATATTGACGGTAAACATGAAAAAATTTGCAAAATGACCTTCACTCAAAAAACTCAAATCATCACAAAATGTCTCAAATTTCAAAGTGTAAAATTAAAACAGTTTTATACAATTATCTCCAACTTCATTTGCTTCTAACATAAAATAAATGATCCAAAGTTGAGAAATACACTGAGATTTTAAAAGGTTACTTCAAAGGCCTTATCGACAATTATAAATATCAAATGATGGTTTCCCCAGAAACTTCAGGGCTTGGAGAGTCACTGGAGAATGTACTTCTGCTCCTGGAGGATTTAAAAAGAAAAAACAAAGAAGGTCTCTGCTCCTGGAAGATTTAAAAAGGAAAAAAAAAGAAGGCCTCTAGGTTTCCATAACACCAAAATTGTTAATACGGTGGTATCCAAAGCTTGAAAGTAGGGCAAAATGTCATATATTTTTAATATGATAGATACGGTTTCTAGTAGGCAGTATTATCTGCCTCCCTCTTTAATTTAATGATTACTATTGATCATGCCCACACTATGTAAAGTTAGACTTGCACAAGACTAAGAAGTTGTACATGAGTTTTGCTGAGAGAAGTGTAACCACTTCCATCTGATAGAAAAAGTAACCATAAATGCTATGCTGTCACTGTCCCATAGGACATGTCCAGTCTGTCTACTCTGGTTCACTTACTGATGAATCACTCACCCAAGTGACAAACATAATGAATCCAGTCTCCTTCTGAATCAGCCTTCTTCCTTAAAGAATAACAATCTAGCATATACTTCCCAAAAATCCAGAGGCATATTGTAGTATTAACTTTATTTTTTTAAATATTTTTATTTATTTGCAAGCAGAGAGAAAGAGAGAAGAGAGACAGACAGAAAGAACGGGCACACCAGGGCCCCCAGAGACTGCAATTGAACTCCAGATGCATGTGCCACTTTGAACATCTGCCTTTACATGGATACTGAGGAATTGAACCATGGTTGTTTGACTTTGTAGGCAAGTGCCTTAACAGCTGAGCCATCTCTCCAGCCCAGTATTAACTTCTGAAGTTGCCTTCATTCACTTACTATAAGAACGTGTGTAAAATTTAGGATTCTCAATGAGTAAAACAAGCCACTGTTGGCATCACCTCCATCAGCTAAGCTCTGCGGATCCCTCCCCATCATCCCACCACAGAAAGTGATGGCCAAGACTCTAAAGTGATTACTTTTGCGATGTGTACTTTTGTGAAAACAGTATATTATCCTTGAAATTGGGGCTGTTAGTATAACAATCAGAGAATTTTCTGTGATAAGAATAGGAACATGATGGGAATATCAATGATTGTTATCTGTCATGCCGATCTTGACCTCTTCTTAAGAAGATATTTAGGCTTGGGGGAGACATATTTGAGACGACTATTTGAGAGGTGATTTTTTTAATAGTAGTCTTTGACCCTTATGAGCATGAACATGGATTTGAAAACTAGTTGAGGTGATGTACCAGGCAAGGTTCTCTAGCAGAATAGAGTCAAGGAAATATATCTGCATTGTATACTGGCTTACACAGTAAAAAATGGATTGTCAAACAGAGGCCATCTGTACACTGAAGAGGCCAAGGACACAGCAGCTGTTCTACTCCTTGTAGTTGGTTGTCTCGTAGGTCACAATCTGGCGATGAAAGCATGGGAGCTCCCTGGAGAGTCACCAGAATGGAATCCACATTGAAAGACCAAAGAGGCTGGAGCCTGGGTCAGTGGAGGTAGGAAGCAACAGCTGCAGCACTAAACACACGAAAGCAGAAAGAAGTGAGGGCAGCCGGGCACATGGCCATTTCCTGGGACCTCCTTACATCTGGGCTGCCTGATGGACTGAAGTCAGAGCTGACACCAAGGGTAGGTGTTCCACTCAGTTAATTGTCTCTGGAAACATCCTTACAGACCTGCTCTGGATGATTCCACGTTTAGGCAAATAGACAAGAAAGACAAACCATCACAGATATGAAGACTTTGTGTGACGCTAATCATGAGAAATTACAACTCATACCTGATGAGCAAAAGAAAACTGCCAAGACAAGCTTATAAATTTGTGAAAATATGAGTTTTTGCACTAGCCTCTTAAAATGTAGTTTTTATTGAAAAAATATATTCTAGCCTCAACATTATAAATGATCTATCATTGTAACTACTAAAACAGATCTGTCCCGATCAACAAAATAACCTCCTTGCCTTGATTGGTAGGCTTTTTGAGAAAGAAACAAACCTATGATGACAAGAAATGAACTACAAACAATTGTATCCATGTAACAAAACCAAAAGACCAGGCTATATTCTCAAGGCATGTCAACAACCCTCTGTATCTCCTGAAATATCCATTAGTGACCATTAGGCTGCCTAGAAATGACAAGCTTGGCTTCCAATAATGTTCACTCAAAAGCAAATGTAAGCATGTGGACATGTAGCTAGGGAGCTGGCTCAGTGGGTAAAGCAGTCTTGCCATGCAGGCATGAGAACCAAAGTTAGGATCTGGAGCACCCTTAAAAAACACTGGGCATGGTGGTGCATGCCTTGAATTCCAGCACCAGGGAGATGGAGACAGGGAATCTCCTGGTCTCACTGGCCAGCCAGTCTAGGTTCAGCAAGAGATCCTGTTCTCAAAAACATGGTGGTGACCAACTAGGGAACATGCCTGGAATAGACTCTGACCTCCGTGCACACGTGCACACACGTACACATGCATATGTATGTACACAGCATACACATATACATTCAAAAATCAATATAGTCATACATCTTATCACATAGGCTATTGTTAATAATTTTGTCTTATAGAGAAAAACTGGCACCCACAAGCATGTGGGTATTGAGGTGTTATTATAAGCAATGCAGCAAAAGAAATTCAATCGTTGAAATTTTTATTGACTTATGAAATGAAATATCTTACAAATCGAAGCTCATAGAACTACTAAAATTCTGCTGTGCTATTTTGTAAGATGCTATACAACAAACATATCATGAAATAATACACATTCTATAATTTTCTAAGTGCTTATTTCTATATAGTATCCACCTATCAAATAGAAACAGAATACCAAGTTCCTACATATGTTTGCCCTTTCTACGGGGCATCTAGATATAATCTTATTGGAGTATCTAACATGAAGACATAGGCTTCATGTTCTACAACAGATTCCTGGCCTAAAACCTTGTGTTCTGCTCCTTCTGGAACTTTTCTGGTCCTGTATGTGTGTTTTTCATGTGGAAAGCATCACCCAACTTCAAACAAACATAGATGAAACACTCTAGGAGATACAGAAGATGGAGATTCAAGTCCAAGGGCACAGGGGAACTCACAGGAATAAGGAGTTGAAGACAGAAAGGAGAATTAAAACCTTTATCTTAGAAAAAGCACAAGGAAATGAGGGAGCATATAAGTAGACTCTTATGGAGTCTCATTGAAACAGGTCTAATTTATTCCTTCTAAAGCTGATTTGTGAATTTGACAATCAACAAACTAGCAAATGGATAGACATGGACGAGATGGCATCCTTCAAAAATGAACAAGTTTCAAATACATCAACAACATCTACCTCTTCATACAATGTGCTTGATCAATGTCTAGGCTTGTTTCCCGGCTGCTTTGAAGGCAAATTTCCAATTAGGGAGAATTCATCAGTTAAAACCAGATTCCTACAAAACAATCACCCCTTGCTATGTGACCTTGGCTTCTCATTTAAATAGTATGGAGTTAATATATTGAGGATGACAAAAACCAAATACAAAAGTTTACTGAATAGAAACTCTTAGTGTTTCTAAAAAATTGTGTAACAAATTTAAAAATCCTTTTATAGGGGGCTGGAGAAATGGCTCTGCTGTTAAGGTACTTGCCTACAATGCCTAATGACTAGAGTTCAATTCCCCTCTACCCACATAAAGCCAGATACACAAAGTCACAAAGTGAAGCATGCTTCTAAGAGTGGCTGGAGTCCTGTCACACATTCTCTCCCTCTCTCTCTCCTCTCTCTCTCTCTGTCTCTCTCTGTGTCTCTGTCTCTGTCTCTCTCTCTCTCTCTCTCTCTCTCTCTCTCTCTCTCTCTCTCTCTCTCTCTCTCTCTCTCCAGCACTGAGGAGGGCAGAGACAGAAAGATAACAGGACTGGTTGGTCAGCCACTCTAGTCAAAATGAAGTACAAGCTACAGGTTCAGTGAAAGACACTGTCTCAAGAAAATGAAGCAGAAGAGATTTTAGTGGACAGCCAACAAATTCCTCTGGCTTCTACACACAGGAGCACATGGTGTGCATATCTACACACACACACACACACACACACACACACACACACACACACACACACACACACACACACACACACACATATATATATATATATATATATATATATATATATATATATATATATATATATATATATATATATATATATACACATATATACATATATACATACACACACATATATATACATATATATATATATACATACACACACACAGAAACCTTGATATGAACATCAAAACAAGAAATCTGGTCAGGAAAACTTTGAAGCAAATTAAGAGTGTAGCAGGCAAGGTAACATCTCATCTACTGCTGGGCATGGTGCCACGTGGCAATGACTCTAGGATTTGGGAGGAGGAGGCACGCCTGGGTTACATAGAGACATCCTATCTCAAAAGACCTAAAGCATGGAAACTATGTCACCTGAAACCATTCAACTTTGGGGTGTTTATGATCATTGTATTATAGCTATATCTTTATGTATAGCTTAATAATCTGCGATTATAAAATTAGAAGAAAATTTAAAACACTTTGTTGTAACATGATGATGGCAAATAATAGAAAGTCATGGCATGGAAATAAACATGGCTGTCATTTATTTCCTACTTGAAAATATTTGTACTTTTCAGAGCAGAGTGCCATTGAGCCTCAAATACCTATAGCAGTATTATACAATACTTATTGAAGTGTAATGTAATGTATCAGTTTCCTAATACCTACAGAATGTTGAAAGACCTCTCTGTCATTGCAGATAAAGGGTCATGGAGGGTGATTAGATATATACTTTCAAATAATTAGGATATTATTATTATTTCTTATTTTTCATAGATAGTTTCACTTTTATTAGACATCTGTGAAAAAAAGTTTTTTTTCTGATAAATTAATTTAAGCTACTAAAAATAGAATCTAGGTAATCCAGAATTGTGTATATTTGTTAACCTACAATTATCTCACTCTCCGATGGAGAATGTGTTTGTATTTTTCAGGATGCAGCGAGAGAACTGGGGCCCATCTAACCCTACCAACCGACTGTAGGCTGATAGCTGAGATCCTGGCAGGAGATGAGACACCACAGTCATACCATGGAGGATCCATATGGATCCCCACAGAGAATGTTGAGATGAAGAAGTGACCCACAGCCACAGACATTCAATCTACACAGGATAAGCCAGTGAGACAGAAACCAATGATCTTTGACACAAAGACCCCTAAACTCACAACCTTAAAGCAGCCTTAATACTCATCCACCACGACTCAGGGAACTGAGCGGAAGAGGGGGCGGAAAGATTGTAAGAGCCATGGTGGGGGAGACTATCCAGAGGCATGGCACCTTTCAGTATCAACACACTGGGGCCAGGAGGACCGGGCTGAGTACTAGGCTATCCATGGTCCCCTGCCACAAGGACTGAACCAGATGACCCACGGAGGAAGGTATCCAGCTGATTGGGGATAGGGAGGGGGCATTGGGGAATTGGGGATAACAACTCATTGTTTGCCCACTAAATAATGTAACTCATTAGGGACAATTAAAAAAAAGACTCTAAACTTAAAAAAAATTATAGTATAAAAAGTTTTTTGTGAGTATAGCTGAATATAGTCATAAAGGCATTATTAATGGCATTATTATACAATAGGAAATAAAAGATAAATTTGAATTTTTGAAGTTATGAAAGTTTTTTAACTCAAGATTTTTAAATATGGTGTGTGAATAAGTCATATTCAAATAGTAACCCCCTGTACAAATTACACCAAATTTTCATAAAATACTTGATTATTATTTATTTCAACAATAAGTTACTTTAGGATTATGAAAGTCAGTATATGTAATAACAGTTACAAAGAATTCTGACAATTCATCCATGAAATCATAATTATGAAATTGGAATGAGTTTATTAAAAACAGAATTAAAAAGTTATAGAAAATTCCCAAAATGAGAACTCTTTTTAAAAAGTTATACCCCAAAGACATCTACTTCATTAATTAAGAATTGTAGACTTAAACTTTCTTAGCATAGAAATACCCCCCATTCCATCCAACTGTGACAGCAGAAATCCCTTTCCTTTGAAATTCTAGATGTGTGAGTTTATTACATTACATCAGATGAAGAGAATATTTAAGGAAACTGTCCTAGAAAGGGGAAAATATTAAAGAAAAGTTAAGTTTTTTTTAATTAGAATACAACTAATCCTTCTTCATACCCATCCTGTCTCCTTCACCTCCACTTCCGTTCCATCTTCCCAATGCTAAGTTACTCGTCAGAAAAATCTAGAAAGCCAGGCAATAAAACCAATGGAAAGCAGAGTATAGTCAACTCCTAAATGCTCAACCTACTCCTGCTCAGATTTGCACATTTCATGGTTGTAGATCAGGTGAGAGGCCCAACTAGCACACAGCTCAAGTATGAGCCACAGGAACTCTCTAGCTTCCTTTGTTAAAAAAGCAGGTGGGGAAGCAGAACACGTGTGTGTATGTGGAGGGGGGCTGGAATCCGAGGGCAATAAGGATGACCCCAAAGCACAGAGGTGTGACCTGAGCACCCTCTGTTCACCACAGAAGTATGTGGGCACAGATACGGGCTTCTGCAGCTGGACTTGGAAACAGAAAACACAGAGACATCAACTTCCACACCTGGATGAGAAAGGAAATGAGATTTTCCTGTTTAAGTCAAAGTCACTTGAGGCTGGAATGGTAGCTGAATGAGACAGTGTTTGACTAGCCTGTGGAGGTTCTCCCAGGTCAAGGCCATTTCTCAGCGCTACCACAACAAACACATAAAGTCTTTTAAAAAACAACTCAAAAGTCTTCCAAAGAGTAGAAATGAATTCATTTGATTTCTGCAATATACCTACTACAATATCCAGTTTTCAATGAACAATTAGAAAATTAATATTCAAAGAAGCATATCAATCAAGATGAATCAAACCTATATTCAAGTGCTGAATATAACAGATATTCAATACAGACTTAATAAATTGGATTTTTAATGAAGGGAAATGACTAAACCAATAAGGTATCAGAAAATAACAGTACAAAAATGAATGAAATAAATATACTAGCGTGAAAACTACATTATTCAACATGAACAATTACAATATGAGGATAAGCAGTGAATCTGAAAAAATCACGGAGCATCTAGCTGTAAAGGTAAAAATTACCCAACTTAATGAAGAAGACAGAAAAGACTGATGAAAAATACCAAGGCTCAGAGACAATTGGAAAATATTATGAAACCCATAATACATGTAACCAGTGTCCTGGAGGAAAAGGTTAGAGAAGTGGAGACAAATATATTTGAGGAAATAATATGATTACTAGGTTGGGGAGATGGCTCAATGATTAAAGGAACGTGATTGCAAAGCCTGATGACCCAGGTTCGATTCCCCAGTAAGGCCAGATGCACAAAGTGGCCCATACATCTGGAGTTCATTCGCAATGACAAACGCCCTACACACCCAGTCTCTCTCACTTCTCTCCTCTCTCTCTCTCTCTCTCTCTCTCTCTCTTTATATATATATATATATATATATATATATATATATATATATATATATATATCTTTTCCCCCTCTCCCTCTTCCTCTCACTCTAATTGACTTATGTTTCAGAAAAGAAAGCTAAACAAAGTCTCTGGTAGTAATGAAGTGACATTCTGATAGAGAAATAAAACATATCAGGAATTCTAAATATATGGGTAAAAATTAAAGACTATACATATGTGGATATATATATGTAATTTATATATATACATATATGTTTATACATTGCTTTCTCACATAATAATTTGAGAAAGGATATATGACCAATTAAAGCAAAAATTTCAATAGTACAACACATGTTGATGGATATAACAGAAGTAGAATTTATAAGCACACATTTTGAAAATATGAGAGAAAAGGATGAAGGCTGTTCTTACACATAAGTGCATATGTACATATATGTATATAGATACATATATTCTTGCTGGTAATATGTATATTTTTCTTATTATATTTAAGTATTTACTATATATATATATACATATATATATCCAATGATACATTTTATAATCTGTAGAACAGCCACAAAGATTGTGCCAAGCAGGGCAACTGAAGAGCAGAGCAGAGGTTCCCAGAGGGCAGTGTGTCCATGGAGGCAGACAGAGATTGGTTGATGGACACAACGTTGCAGTCAGATATAAGGAATAAGCCCTGGTTTTCTATTACACAGAGGTTGATTATTGTTAATCCTATGCATCATGTAATTAAAAATAGCTGAAGAGAAGAGCCTGGAATGCCCTCATCACAAAAAAAAATGGGACAAATGTCCAAAACAGTGGACAGCTTTAGTAACCTTAGCTATCTGATATGTAATGTATAAATATACCAAAACATCACACTATAACCCATAAAGATACGCACTTTTCTGTAAAGAAAAGATGAATAAGAAATACTTCATAAAAATCTATGTTTGACTTAGAAAGTGAAAAGAACAGAGAAACAAAGATAAGGGAAATAGAAAAGAAATATCAAAATGGAGACAATGTAATCAATTACCAACATTAGTGACTGTGAAATAATGGACACATCTTCATGGAAAACAGAAGCTCTCAAGTTAAGAAAACACAACTCTCTGCTGTTTGAAAGAGAGCTTAAATGTTGGCAATAAGCATGCAAAGTTCATATGGGAGTGAGAGGGACACTGCAGCACTCACAAATATTAGATGATCTAGGAAGCAATATGTCATATCAGACATATTAAAGTTCACTGTGAATAGAAAGACATAATTGTAACTGTATTAAGTGTATGGAATGTATAATATATGTTTGATATAAAGGTTATTAATGTGGTTGGCTAATCTCAAATGGAAAGGAAACAGAAATTATAGTTCACCATCTCCTAGCTCTTCTTTCAATGATGTGACAATGATAGACATAGCAAGAAGACTGCGCATCTCACAGATAAGCAATTGAGCTTCAAGGCAACTCACAGTGAAGTCCTATGGAGAGATCAATTGAGGAGCTGAACTGTAACTGAAATAATCAATATCTTTTGTCAATATCCTTTGCCAAAACCACAAACATACAAAGGTATTTCTACACACAGAGACGGACTGATTACCTACACTATGACTTTTGGTACCCCTATTACATATTTTCCATATTATTTTCCAGACAGCAAATTAGGTTTCTGAAACTGACAAGGAGATAATAAAAATTTCTCCTCACACATTTCAGCACCCTCTCTGTATGACGGAAAAGCCCCAAGCCTTGTCCCTCAATGGGACCTTGGTACAAAAATGTCTTACAGTTTGGATCGACCGAAAATGTTGTCTTTGAAAAGTGATTGAAATTAAGAATAAGGACTTTACTCAAATAATACAGCAATGATTAAAAGGGCAGCTTAGATCTCAACTGCAGTATATATAGACCTGAATCTCCCAAGGCTGTTGGGGGAGGTGATCCGTCCAGTTCTCACAATCTGTTTTGAGAAGAGAGAGCAGGAGAGTTGGGAGCTATCAATCATGAAATGCCCAAATCATCGTTTCCGTTTATTCTATTATGAATCAGAAGTGTGATATTAAATGAGCTCCATTTTCCCTTTTTAATTCTTAATTGTGTCTTAAGGGTCCATGTCTCTCATGTTCTTCCTTGAGTCTCTCAAGTCAAGCAGAATTCTCTAGCCCTTTGCTGGTTTCCTTCCCTGTGGGGATGGAGACAGTTGCACCTGCTTGAGCCTGTCTGTGTGTGTAGCCACTCTTCTGCAGCCCCGAGCATCAAGAGATGGTTAGGGAAGGCAGTACCAATTCATTCAGAGGACATGAATCCTGTCCTCTGCACTTAAGGGAACTTTATACCAACAAAACTGTAAACCAGACAATAACTATGAAAACCAGATAATGCAGCCTTACAATGAGTCACACTCCTACAACCTGAAGACCACTTAAGTTATGGAACAAACAATTAAGAAAGCATTTCAGAAGTGTTTGTATGATGGTTAATTGAGAGAGGTGATAGATGACTACAGAGACCCTGTTTTGTTTCTATCTTCTCTGATAAGGAGAAGGCCCTACAGTGAAAACAGTGGAAAAAATTACCAAAGGAAATTAAACTGCAGATTGCTGAAGAAATTATCACAGAACTCGTGCTACTTACTTCCAAGGAAATTAAGCCTCTTGTCTTAAGTGAGTTGCATTCTTGTTTACTAAGGGACTCTGTAAATAAAATTGATGTGGAAATACTAGAAAAAGCTAGAAGTGGTGGGGAGAAAGGGTGGCAAATTTTAAAAAGCTAGATTTTTAGATCTGGTAAATAGAGAAAATGGAAACCTGGAAGGATAGCATGTAAAGACTGAAATCTGAATATCTTGTATTTTAGAACAACATTGGATAATAAAGTTAATTAAAGCATTTTTTTCATTAAAGTGTTTTAAGCCAAATCTTAGTGTTATACCAGCCCACTCCTCTATAGTTCAGTATTAATCTTCTGCTTATACACTTAAAGTGCTCTTATCTCACTAATGAAATTAATGATTGCTTTGTGCATTACTTACCTTTTGCTGCAAAACAAATTTCCATAAGTTTAATGGCTTTAAAGGACACTCACTCACTCACTAGTTATTTCATATTTTCTGTGGTGACAGGTGTGGCCTGGCTCTGCTCAGGGGGTCACAGGGTAGGTGCCCTGGCTGTTTTCTTGCCTGGAGCTCTGGGGGGAATCCACCCCTCAGAGTATTTGGGTTATTGGAATAATATCATCCTTTAAAGTTGTAGGACTGAGACCTTACATTCTGGCTGTCAACCAGGCTCCGACAGTGGGTACCAAATCCCTTGTCTTGTATCCATCCATTTAACCATTCCCAGTCAGATAGAACTCTCTATTTGTAACACATGATGATGAAAAATTACCCAGATATCTCTTACTTCTAGAATGATGACAGGTTTTACCCAGGGGCAAAGGCTGGAGAGGTCATCTAAAATTCTGCCTCCCACACATAGGACCAACACACACTGCACAGACAAATGCCTTCACTGTATATTTGTTGGTGTCATTTAAATGAGGATACAAAGACAACAGTGCTGTTTTTGTTGTTAAGTCTCCTTAAATGCCTTCAGTGAAGCACTGTCTACTACGCCCATTTTTCATGAATGCTATTGACTTCTGAAAGGAATTAAGTCATCTGTTCACTATATTGTGAATCTGCTTACCTGTTTCCCAGTTCGAGGATTTCCGATAAATGGAATGAATTCTAAACACTTGGTTAGGTATAGCTGCAACCAATTATTAATCATAGAGCTTGCCTTGGACTTCACAGGCTGAATGGTAAGAAAATGTGTTTATTTCTTTTACTAACATTATGATGACTGTCTGATGCCTCAATGTAAAATTCCAACTAACGTTTTACCCAGTGCTTTGCCTCTCCATGATCAAAGCTAAAATGTTGACTTCTGAATTTGAACAACCTTTTCATATTTATGAGATGAGATTGTCCTGTTAGGAAGTTCTTTTTCTAACCAACTAGATTACTGAGGTTCAGTGACCCAATGTTCACAGAGAAGGACAAATGGTCACCTCTTCTCATTTAATTACCAAATTTCCAAGAGCTGTTTTTGGGTGGTCGCCAATAATGGCTAATGAACCTTTGCATTTCTCTATTTGTTTCTTTTTACTTCCTTTTTTTTAATTTTAATTTTTACTCCCATTCTGCACAAATGGTTTATAAAATATGTTTAATATACTTTATTGAATTACAATCATGTACATATTCAACCTCAGAAATCTTCTTGGCTTTCTTTCATGTTTGATGAATTTCTTATTTTCCATCAAAGATGTTCTATGTTTTCTAAGTCTATCTTCTTGAGGCATGTGTGTATGTATATATGTACAATGTGTGTGCAGATACATGTACATACGTATGTGCATGATCTGTTATGAGAAGCTTTACTATGCTCTCTTTTTTCATAATTTGTCCAAAATTTGGCTGATATTTAAAAGGTTTAAATATTCTTTCGAGTAATTATTTTTAATTATGCATGTTGGGAGGATCTTATTCTTTTTATTTTTGAAGGTATTTTCTGTCAGCTACAGTAAATGATTTTAGTATGTGCTTATACCTCATCATGGTTCATTCTTGGTAGCTATTATAGTATTGATGTTCTTTGTGAACGTAATCATTATTATTCTTAATTTTCTACCACTGTTCCACTAACTACAAAGGATAGTTACTCCCTGTGAATATTAGAAAGGAATTACCAGGTTATTATATCTACTTCCTCTACTTTATATCCATCAAATTTTATTTTTATATTTTTGTGCCCACACCTCCTAGCATAATGTCATTTTATATTATCTTTTTATTTAGCATTTAAATATATTCAATGTTTTTTGTTCTGTTGAACATTTTTTACATACGCAATTGCAGAACGTGTGATATGGTATGTGTATGATGTGGAAGTATATGTACGTTTTAGTCTGCTTAATTTTTGTTCCAAAACATTTGCTGAGTGATTGTGATAAGCGGAAACTTATTCCCAGGAGACCCTTTGGACAGTCTTACGTGAAAATGCTTGAGCTCTTAATGCTTCACTATAGCTATTTATAAGCTCTTAGTTTCAGATACTCTTTACATACTCAAAAGTATTGCTTAAATGTATCTTAGCATAACAGTTTTAATATTTTCTTTTGCTTATAAGTGATTTGGATTTCCTGAAATATACCTAATTTTTTATCCAATATTTCTCAATGGTGGCCAGTTTGGAATATTCTAAATTTCCAATTGCATATTTTTGAATGCCTGGAGGCTTTAGGAGGTTTGCTGGTGCTTATCATAAATGTGGAAGGAAATACCATGCTTGCATTACAAATTGAGATATTCCAGCATTTTATGTTGTATCTTAGGGAATTCCAAGAACAGATATTCTAGTCCTGTGATTTTTTTATGCCTGAAAGATTCTTTTTAATTCCTTTGCTAAAATTTCCATTTTCTCCAGTTTTTTTCTCATTTCTTTCCATTCCTTACTGTGATTTTTATTGAGTCTTGTGTGCATCTCTTGGGAGTTAGGTATGTGTTCTACAACCCTAGGCCTGATTTTTGGCATTCCTTTTAATATAACAATTTTTTTAAAAGTTCCCTTTACTCTTCTTACTTTTTCTTGAGTTCAGTTTTCACAATTTGGCTATCTATTAAAAATTTACCAATATTTTCTCTTTGTAATTTATATTATACTTATTTTAATTGATAATTGTAGACATCTATTTGAGAATTGATTTGACATTTTAGGAAAACATAATGACTAGGATAGCCTTTACTTCGATGTGAAGTATTCTTTTAAAAATCTGTTTATAGCAAGGGGAATGGCTCAGTGAAAGTATGAGAACCTGAGTTCATATCTCACTCCAATACTTATAATTCAAGCATGTAGAGCATGCCTCAAATCCCAGACCTGAGGACCTGAAGACAGAAGGATCCCTGGTCCTTTCTAACCAGATCTGTGAGTTTCAGGTTCAGAGAAGAACCCTGTCTCAAAAGAGTAACATAGAAATTGGAGAAGATGCTTTACATCAACCTTTGGCCTCCACATACACACTCACATATGCACACTCTTCTCCACATGCATACACACACATATGCACACACACACACACACACACACACACACACACACACACACACACACAAGAAACTTGACCTTAGAGCAGTGTTTTCAACTCAGTAGTGCTGGTATTTTATGGGGGGGGGGGGAGATGATAACATGCTAGTGAGAACAGGCTATTGTAGGCAATCCTGAGTCAGTGGGTATCAGCAGGACCTTTGAATTTCACTCATTTGTGAAAAGTCAACCTCTCTCTCCCTGGCTATTGAGAAGGGCCCACAGCCACCTGCATTGAGGCCACTGTCTTTGGCCTCAATGAAACCCAAGTCTCTTCCATGGCTCCAGGGACAACAGGCCTGAACTAAGTGTGACTTTAGGAAACTTTGCTCAGTTAGTGAGTCTATCTCTTGTATTGCTTCTTTTCTTCATGGGCAGCAGATCCAAGGTTCCTCAGGATAGAAAAGCCTGAGACCAGGAGCTCTGCAGGAAGCCTCCAGGTCATCATTGGCATCTTAGCGTGACTGCTCAAGCAGATACCAGGATCTCAGCCTCCCCAGCCTGCAAACAGCTATTGTTGGACTGCCTAACCCATTCCTAGAGAAGGCTGACTGATAAAATTTGGTTCATTCCCAGGAACATAAAGAAACTGAGCTACAGGGGAGAGATGCAGAGATGCATAGGAACCTGAGACATTGAATGTCAGTGGACAACGCCTTTGAAGTGGAAGCATTTCACTTAAGAAAGTAAGAAGAGAGATGCAGGATGGGTTGGAGAGAGGAAAAAAGAGTCTGGGAATGTAGAAGAGCAGAAAGCAACAATAGATAAATCCACAGAAGTTATTGAGAGATCAACTTGCAAAGAATTTTGTAAGTTGCAGAGAGGATTTTTTTTTCTTAGCGCTGTGACAAGAGAGCAAAGAATATAAGCAGAGATCAGAACCAATGCGAGGAGCATTTGAGTGAAGAAAAATATGTTGCCTTGGTCTCTAACTACCTTTTGATCCTTTCAATGTGGCCTGTGGGCGAGGCACTGCCCTGCTGATCACCCCTTTGGAGAACTAGAGCTTGTCCCAGAAGCAAGCTGCATGGGAGTGGAGGCAGCCTTCCAGATAGACTGGTTATCGGGAAGGCAACCAACCATACCTTCCAAACACATTTCAGATGGCTGGATTCTGAGTTTTCATTTAAAACTTTAAATGCCTTTAGATAAGCAACAAGATTAATAATCCTTTCTTATTGACAAAACATCCCTTTACTCTTTCTAATAAATGGAATATTGCACCTTATCAGAAAAACATACTTCAACTAATAAAAATCATGAATGGAAGAAAAATATAATTATATTTTCATTTTACTTTTGTTTTGAGGCAGTGTCTTTCTCTAACCCAAGCTGACTTGGAATTCACTATGTATTCTCAGGCTGCCCTTGAACTCACAGCAATCCTCCTACCGAACGCAGGTAATAAAGGTGTGAGCCAACACCTGGCTGCAGTTTACTTTTTATAGACAGGAGCTTGTTATGTAACCATGGCTGGCCTGGAATGCAGTATGTAGCCCAGATTATTGTTCATTGAATGGTAAATTTCCTGCCTCAAGATCCAAAATACAGGGACTAGATATGTGTGCCACCAAACCCAGCTCTCGTGATTGTAACTTAGACAAAATAAATATAGAAATTGGTAGTCAGCCATGGACTCACACACAGTCACACAAATACTCATGTAATTACTGTGAGAATAGTATTAATTAAAATGATATATATGTATATATATATATATATATATATATATATATATACATATATATATCTGGTGTGTTTCAAGAAAAGTCTAAAAGATGCAAATATACAGAGGGCAGTGCAGCAAATGTTGAAGGTAAAATTAACATACAAGTATATTAAGGAATAAGTTCATTGAATTAGAATGTCATTATTAAGTTTATTTAGAAGTCAATTTGCAGCTAAGGAAAAATTAAGAAGTTGCTGGAGAAACAAAAACTCAGTATTTCTTACCCAGTTTATTCCCAGCTGTGGCACATGCGGTTACAAGAGAAAAGACAGATCCTCCCTGGCTGGAGAGCTAAAGTGAAGGAGATAGGTTCTTTTTATATCATGGAATAAAAGGGAAGGACCTTGAGGAGCAGTGTTAATCAAGGATTATCTAACATAAAAGATATAGCAGAGAAGGATAAAGCTTTTTACAAGATAAAGGTGAAAGAATCTATAGCAGAAAGCCTGGGTGAGATCAGAACATTCTAGCAAGAAAAGCTCCCCCGGCCCTATATAAACTGCCCATCAGACAATGAAATATATTAATATATTATGACAGGCACAAATCCTACCAACTCTTTTGACTATCAAGTTAGTACTCATACATCTCCTCAGAAAAGAAAAAAAAAGTTTTTTTCAAGTGAATATTGGTTGCGATTTTTGGTTGTTATGGATTTAGAATCATCATGTAAACAAATCTTTGGTGGGAGATTTTTCTACATTAAGTTAATTTACATAGGAAGACCCACCCTAACTCTGGGCTAGGGTCCTGGACTGAGTAAGGAGAAAGCCGAGCTGAGATTCTGGCAAGAGAGGGGCCACCACAGTCATACAATGGAGGATCCAAATGGAACTTCTCAGAGAAAGACGAGATGAACAAGGGGCCCACAGCCACAGCCATTAAATCAGCACAGGATTAGCCAGTGGAACAGAAACCAACGATTTTCGACACAAAGACCCCTAAGCTCACAACCTTAAAGCAGCCTTAATACTCATCCACCAAGACTCAGGGAACTATGCAGAAGAGGGGGCGGAAAGAATGTGAGAGCCCTGGTGGGGGAGATTATCCAGAGGCATGGCCAGGAGAACCTGGCTGAATACTAGGCTATCCATGGTCCCCTGTCACAAGGACTGATCCAGACAACCCATGGAGGAGGTTATCCAGTTGAGGGGGGAGGGGAGGGCAGTGGGGAATTGGGGATAACAACTCATTGTTTGCCCACTAAATAAATGTTGTAACTCATTATGGACAATAAAAAATTTAAAAATAAAAATAAAAATAAAAAAAGGGAGAAAGTTGGCTGAGCAGGCACAGTCGCCCTTCGCTCTCTCTTCCTGACCTTGGATGTGAGAGTGACCAGTGTCCTGTTCCCATGGTGATAGACTGCATCCTCTGGCTAAGACGCATCCTCCCTTCCTTTAGCTGCTTCTTCGTAGGTATTCAGTCACATCCAGTGAGAAAGGTAAGTACTACGTGGTCAAGCCAAACATAATGTGTGTGTACCACATGTGCATGCTGCAGCAAATGATTGGAGAAGACAGGTCATCTGTAAGGAAGCCATCAAATTGACTTTTGTGTTTAAATAGGTCCTAGGAAACATGTAACACGGGACAGTAAAAAGGAAGGGAAAGGTTCTAGGGAAAACTGCCATCATGTCTCGTAGTTGCAGTGGCGTCTGGGTTGTGTTACATAGTTTCTCTTAGGTTCCTTTTCTGCTAACAGAGTGGAGTGTTAGTCATGATTATTCTGACATTGCACTTCTCCAAATCTGGCAGGTGTGAGGGTAAGAGAGGTGAGGGAGGAAAGGAATGGGGATGCCAAGGCTGACTTCCCCAACTGGGATGTGTGAGCCCTCCTGCAAAAAGACTTCTCAGAGCTCAGATGCTGAAAGATTAGCATCTTCTCTTATCAGTGGCCTTGGTTGATAATTCTCAATAAAAAGGGTCTTGGTCAGACCCACATCCCATTATTAATGAGTTCCCTAAAGGCCAGGTTTTGAGACTCTATATTAATCACTTGATCATGAAGTATAAAACAATGTCCTTTAATTAAAATATTATGAGAAGAATTCAGAAGCCCTGGCTTCCAGTTTGATCCATGGCCTTAGGTAAATTGCACTATGGTTGCTTTGAGTGTCAAGTGGCTTCCTTATGACACAAGGACTCTGCAAATTAAATGGAAATGGGAATTTTCTACTTCCCCTCACCTCACAGAATAAAATATTAGCAGTTCATGTCAATGAAACATTATATCTGTGACAAAATTTCTGCTTTCACAAATATTCTTTCCTCTCAAATCCAGAACAGTGAGATTGTTCTTCAGCCAGACTCGGGATGAATAAGGTCAATGTTTTGACACATGGAATCCAATTCCATTCAAGATGCTGTAAGCCAGCACTGCCTCCCCTTCTCCCACATGAGCATTCGTTAATAGATGGTACATTCAGTGAGCTCAGTGGTGATTAGTTATCATTATTTATAAGTAGACGAGACTTCTGTACTGATGTTGCTGTTTAAGTATCAGGAAAAGCTGCTGCCTTAAACTCTCCCCTAAATGGTGTCAGACAGAACAAAACAGCATCAGTTACTTCAAATATACTTCCAGTCTTCAAATTTTCAAAGGGTTGTGTTAGTGACTTGGCAGCGCATAGAACACAGGGAGAATTCTGGTATGTACTTTGAGAGACACTGATCATTTCGTCATGGAGGCTCTGAGTTGTTTACATTTTCGTTTCCATTTTCAATATCAAAAGAAATCAGTCTTTTAAGTGCATCTGTGTTCTCAAATCTATGTATCTATCTCGGGTTTTAAAATAGGTTAAAATTATTCTTGGTTAAAATAAATAAAGTCTCTACTTGCTGGCAATCATTGGTGACAAAGTTGTATAAATTTATTAAGTTTTCCTTTCAGACTAGAACAATCTCTTTCACTCACATATCTGCTAACAATATTGTATGGTACTTTTTCTCTGCAATCAAAATCGTGGAGAATTAACAATTCAGGAACATGTAAAAATCAAGCGCACAATGCCTTTAATCTGAGAATTAATATAAGCAGTCTTGAATATGAAATTTCATATGAAATATGAAATATAGTAAAAGATATACCATTCTTTGTGGAATTATTTCTGTGTTAAAATATAAAAAAACTTTCATGCTTCTTCATTGGATTTAATGTGGCTCCCTTGTGCCCAACACATTAGTAAGGTATTAATAACTATCAAAATTTCCTCCCTGTGGTATCTACTCAAAACATTTTACTACTCCAATTGACAGGAAGTATAGCATTAATCCAAACCTAGGATGAAAAGATCTTCCCTACAGCATGGTACAAGAAGATGCCCATTCCACAACACACTAGAGCGCAGAAGTGACCTTGGCATAAGTCTAGCACCAGCTTGGAGGCCATGCAGTCCACAAAGACACTGGAGTCTGAGTTAGGATCCAGGCAAGTTCCAACTGGAAATAAAATGAGAACGTACAAAGGAACAAAGAGCTACCTTCTCAGTCCATGTTAGAGTTCCTGACACATAATGAGAAATTCTTAGAGAATTGATGAAGGGAAGAAGAAAAGAATGAGAAGTGACAAGGAGAAATATAACTGACTGAACATATGATGATGATGGTTATTTTATTATTATTATTATTATTATTATTATTATTATTATTATTATTTAGCATTTCCCATCAGTATTTTATTTACTGGTCAGGTACCTCAAGCATAAAACTAGGAGAGGGAAACATCAATATTACCAAGTGATCATACGTTGCCTTTTTTAGTTTACATTCTGGAACTTTCAATAAACATTTGTCCTCCAGGATCAGGACCCATAGATCTCATGTGCCTTTGTCTTTGTAATTGATGTCAATGCCTATTGTGTTTGTGTGACACCAATATGCCACATGCTTTCTCAGATGTCCAGTCTTCTTTCTTTCCAACTTTACTCCGAATACCACCTCCTGTATCTCCAATGCTCTGCCCTATTTGATCCTGATGAACTGTACAGCAGTTTCTCCTCATTGTAGGAATTAACTGATATAAAAACGCCATCAGGTCAGAAAAAAAGTGCATATGTGATCAATGAACCCTTGTATTCCCTACTCTTGGAAAAGGCAAAAATCATTCTTCAATTCAGCTGGTTAGTAGGTGTCCCAAAACCCACCAGCTGTGTAGTCAATGATTACCTAAAGGCATTTTTGTGATTTTTCTGTCCACTGGTCCCCACATACCAAGTGCTGATGCGTCTTCCTCCTATGAAGGCCAGCACCAGCCTACACTTGTGGATGTGGGTAATTTGTTTTCATATTTGGAGGTTCATGGAGATTTTTTAGTTATCTGATTTTTTTTCAGTTTAGAGAACTGAACCCAGGGCCTTGTGAATGGTAGACAAATGCTCTACCATGGAGCTATACCTTTTTGTTCGAGTATCTAAAACATAATACTTTTCAAAGATGGCTGCGAGAATGCCTTCATTCCCCATGGCCACAGAGAGATGTCATCTTGCACAATCTTCACAGAGAGGTGAGGTATGTATATTTTCTCCATTATGCTTGACTTTCTGTTTTGACCAAATATGCAAATAAATATGAAAGAAATTCCAGGAGTGGCCTCTGAGGACATAACTGAGCAAGGCTTGCCTCTATCTTGTTTGATGGAATATTCCTTAAGCCTTCAGACAGAATATCAATAGGTGAACTTCTCCAATGATATCAGGTTCTAATCTCCAGATGCCTGGAGGTTCCACAGTCAGAGATCCTCATCCATGAAGAATGAGGATTGCCCATCCAGTCCTGGACTCGGCCAACATCCACTGTTCCAGTTCTAGACACCATTGAACTGCAACTTTAGGAGACACGGGACTTGAAACACCTCTCCGAGTGGTAGATAGCTTCCCAATCTGTTGGGCACTGCCTGTTGGCGCTGCTACTGAAGGCACAGAGAACAAAGGGTTAAGGATGTATGAGTGAGGTGAAACCCCGATAATTCTGTAGGCGTTTCTGGCTCCATCAACCCTGACTCCCAACCCCCATGGGCCACAGAAACCAGCATTTCCATCTCAGCATGACTGGCAATGGGTATCAGAAAAACTTCCTTGTACCCATCCCCATGGACCGTGGCTAGAATCACGTACTTCCCACCACTCAGGCCCCCAAATGAGGTGTTCTCAGGTTGTCCATTCTCACCTATCCCAGTGCAGGCCGCTAACTCACCACCCCCATCAACCAATCTCCTTTTCTCTTCCCCATTCCCCATTTCCCTGACCCCCTTTCCCTATAAAATGCAAGTTCCCCCAATTGAATAAAGAACCACGTGCATATACCTTACACATCTGCTCACCTCTGTGCCCCCCGCGGACCCCCCTGCACCATCCCCCCCAGCTCTGCGGACCCCAGCCCTGAGACAGCGGACAGTGGA
>PVHP010016670.1:25358-35615 GCA_004024765.1 Zapus hudsonius
CTCGGCTCCCACTGCTTCTCTGTTTTCCCTCTGCAGAGGCCAACGGCGCCCCGGGAGGAGAAAACAACACCAATCCATGTGTTACTTTACCTTCAAAATTGAGGTGACGTTTTATGTATCAATGGATAACCGAATATCTTGTCACCTATTTTTTTTGTAAATATGAGGGAAAGTTTTTTTTTTTTATTTCATGCTCAGTTGCTTTATCTAATTTTATGTAAAGATTTAATGGGAAGAAATGCTTTGGAACATTATCTTCTGGACCAAAAGTGGCCATTACATTCATGTCCTTACAGCAGCCATCATTACCTGCAAGGGACCGGCAGGGTATTGGACGCTTCAGCATTTTGACACAGATAATGGAAGATTGCATAAAAAGTGAAAAAAGTCATCAAAGTAGAAAATAGCCCAGTCAGAAAGAAGAAGGGGTTCAGTGGAAAAGTAACAAGTGTGGAGATGACAAAAGAAGGGATTGTAATAAAAACACATGATGTATACACATGAAGATTGTTGATAAAAAGGTTTTTTTTATTATAGTGCCATTGCTCATTGCTATTAACTTCTGAGAATATTTGATGAGTTTTTCTTTTTGCTGATTTTCTATTTGACATGCTCAGTGACCATATTACCTCATCACACCTAAGAACCACATGCTCACATAAATAAGATCAAAGAATAAAACTCTCAATCTCTGGGGGAGGAGTTCATATCTAGATATACCCTCTGGTACATATATATGCTCCCACCTCAGCCAGATGCACCGTGAAGTGTGTGAAATTGACCCGATCAGCACTAGAGTTGGTTCCATGCACCTCCTCAGTGCTTCTGCAAATTGACCTGCTGAGAAGTTGATTGGTACGTGCCATAAATTCTCTGGGCAGTGACTGGTCTCTTCTAATCACTTATTTTCCTGGGGTTTTGGAGCTGATGGATATCCCAAGCAAATTAATGGTGTGAGCCAATCCGCAAGTGATAATATAAACGTTTCTTCTTACGTAGATCTCCAGACTAGAGTGTTTCAGTCTGCTTGAAATATTCTCCAACTTATCAGAAGAAATGAGCTCATTTGTACAGAGTTTACAGCTTCTAGTTTTCATTGTTTTATTATTCAATTTCATAGTGTCAGCATCTCATCATAGCATCAGATATAGTTAAATCATAATTAATTGCACATAGACCAAAGATAACAAAATTATGACCTAGAGGTCAAATCTAGTTTTATAAATAATTTTATTAGTAATATTCATGGGTATTTTAATGCTCCAATATTCATTCAATAATTATAGTGATTATAGTTGTCTACAAAGCCTAAAGTATTAGTTGTTTCACTATAGATGACTTTGATAAATGAAATCTAGATGATTTATACAAGAAGTCATGGGAGAAAAGCTCACCCATCCACACAGTGCAGCAGCTAGTTGAAAAGACCCGCCAGGAGTGAATAGGATGTCAACTTTGGCCAAGCATAGCTCTAGAAGGTTCCTATTTGCCCATAGCTCATTAGTTCCTCCTTGGATATGCCTTCTTTGCCTTCTGACTTTGAAGTTCTTCACATTAAAAGCACAGCAGATATTTCTTCTTCCCCTGTTCCTGCCATGCACCTTGGTGTTACCAATGAAATGATTCAATGAACAGTACCAGACGTTCTAGTTCTGAGCTCAGTCACAAGCTCCTTGCATCGCTCAGATCACCCTCTCACTCACCATCCCTATGAACAGCTAGCTCTGGAGTCTAAGTCAGAGGAGAAGAGATGCAAGGAACAGGTTTTCAAGGTAAAGAAGGCCCACAAAGCCTGGACTCGACCAACTAAGCCCCCAGCCATTTCTACAAAGCAGCCTATAGAAGCATATTGACTGCATACTACTGAGGTTTCATAGTAACTTATTACACAGCATCATTAAGTCCATACATAACAAATTTCACTATACAGGATTTAAAATAGTGCTCAATGTTTCTTACCTCTAGTGTACATGCCTTGCATAATTCTTGACTGAATATGGTGAATTTGAATATCACAGTTCAGTCATTTTACGTGAGACAGTTAACTTCATGAAAGAAAGCTTATCCAAGTGGCAGTAACCTGCTCATATCAACCTTAAAATCCTGAACTGGACATCAGAAAATAGAAAGAGGCAGAGACCTGCTATGGGAGAAGAACTTGGTGTGTTTCTTCTGATTTCAGGTGACAGGTGGACACCAGCATCTTCCAGAAGTAGTGGTCTCCCAGACAGCAGCAAGAAAAATAAAAAAACCACGTGAACAGTTCTGCCAATCTGAATGTTCAAAGTAGTTCCCTGAGGCATCCAGATGAGACTTCAACCACACCAACATCTGGATATCACCCTATGATATACTGAGCAGAAAGCCCAGACACACCATGACATAGACTCTGACCTCCAGATAAGCAAGTGGATAAAAGGCTGTTGTTTGAAGCCATGGAATTGTGGTAATTTGCTATGCAGTAGTAACAAGCCAAAACAGGAGTTCATCAAAACTATCTGTCTCCTAGGAGGTAAGGGTTAATGAAATAATGTAAGTAATTTTATTATGCCATCAAGCACATAATAAAGACTTGTATTTTACTGTTTGATTTTATTACTTATAGTGACTCCATTAACTAATACACTTATAATTCAACCCATTCTTAACCTTTACTGAAGCTAATAATTCAATGAGCAATCCTAGCTTGTACAAATAAACACGATGAAAAATAGACTAAATATTGCATCTGGACAATGGGTCCATACTTTCAAAGAGGTAGTGATTTCTCTTTCTAAGGAAGTTAAGAAATGAGGTGCCCAGAAACTAGCCTGTGGTTATGTTAAATGGAGTGGTATTTTATGACTTGAACTCTACACTACTGTAGACAATTATAATCAAATGTTCAACACGGATGTCTGCTTTATGACATCCCCACTCTTTATTCCCTAGTAAGAATGCTAGAAACTTTATTTCCAATAATATGTATATGGTCAAGTTCTTTTGTCAATTTGACCTTTTTGCAATCCACAGTAATCTTGGGTGGGTCTCTGAGGTTGCTTACAGGATTAACTAAAGGAGGTGGGCCCTCCTCCAGAGTGGGTGACCCACTCACTAGGGGACAGGATGTAAGGAAGCTGTTTGCTGGTGTATGTTTGTGTGTGTGTGTGTGTGTGTGTGTGTGTGTGTGTGTGTGTGTGTGTTTGTTATGTGGTGTGGTATTGGTGATAGCTTCTCTGTTTGGATCTGTGAAAAAGGGCCAGCCTCTTTCACCATTATGGAACTTCCCTGGGATCTGTAACTTCAATAAATCCCTTCCTCCCATAACTGTCATCCCAGCAGTATGTGGCTGACGATGATGCTAGGTTTATAAAATAGTGTTATAGAGTTAATTAAATCTCCCCAAAACTCATATATTAAAGTTTTACTTCCAAGTAACTTGCACTGTAAATATATTTGGAGATAAAGTCTGTTAAGTTGTCATTAAATTAAAGACTTTGGGGGTGGGCTCAAACCCAGCAGAATAGGTATCTTATAAGTATAGGATATTAGGACACATTCAGGTCCCTTCACAAGAACCATGTGATGACTCAGAGGCCAACAGCCAGTAGCCAGACAAGATGAGACCTCAGAAAAGTCAAATCAAAAAGAAAAATATCTTTATAATAATCGTGTTGTTGCACAATTACTTTGTTGTGCATCCTCTTCATTTTTCTGCTAGGGTTAGCAAGTCTGAGAAGGAAGAAGTCCTTGGTTAAGTGCAATTATATGAGGACATTTTCTTCTTGGTTTAGATACCTGCCTAAAAATGAAAAAGAAGAATTTGTCTGCTGTCTGGTTTGTAAGGTCAAAAAAATCAGTCTAACCAACCCCTGGATTGTAGATTGAAAGATTCTAGGACTAAGCATGGAGATTTCTATTGTTTAAGGTACTCAGCCCCTGGTGCTTTGTTCTCATAGTTTTTGCAGCTAACGTGGACAGAAATGTAGCTTAATTCAAATATATATTGGTATTGTTAGGGGAATTTTATATAAAAGAGTTAAAGACAACTTTCTCTTTTAACAGCAATACATATTGATACTTCCCAGGAAATCTACTTTACAATGCTGGAGGCTCCTGCCTTTCAACTCAGGGATGTCTGAAAGGTTAAACTCAACCCATAGAAAGTTTAGATCAGTTACATTTAAAGACAAGACAATCCCATGCTATACCTACCTTTATAAAAGGGGTCTCAGACTATACTGTCGCACTAGTGATGTCATATTTATATATGTGACATATATTTCAGTAATTATTTAAAAAGCTTAATAGTTTAGCATGATTTTCATTCTATAGACAATTATATGAGGCATCATATATTAAAACTATGTCCTCAGTCATAGGACACCCGTCTTCCAGTACATGTGTCCTGTGACTAAGCATGTCATTGTCTACTGAGCTACACTTGCCATCTACTGGCTCATGAAAGAATATCAATCTCATTCAGCCATCTTGCATTTTGCTTTCATCTCCTGTAAACACTAGCAATGCAGACGTTGTATTATGAATGGGATTGGATATGTCATTATGTGAGGCCTTAGGCATTTTTCCAGGTTTGTGGTAGTTGCATCATATTTCCTAGTACCTTGAAATATATACCTTGGCATCTGAGAATCCAAATCTGTGATATCCAGCAATGTGTGTGCACTGATGCGGCAAGGCAAGTTCTCTGTGTTCCTCCTGATTATGGCAAAGTACACAGAGTGGAGCGGCCAAGGAAGCTGAAGACTAGGGTAGCAATAGCAGTGTGGTTATGGGAATAAAATCAGAGAGAAGGATCCAGGACACAGGACGACGCCACGAACACTACTTCACTTGTGTCTCAACAGTTACACATCCACAAAATTAGAGCTAGGGAAAAATAGACTGAAGGGTTTCTAAACCTAACGACAGGGATTTTAGCGTTTTAAGAAATAAAAACTGTGTCTTTCAAAGTGTAACCCCCTTGATGCTGGACAGGAATATCTGCCAATTCCTTTGAGGCCAGGGATGCCTTCAAATTCTTATTCAGTTATTTTCTTTTGATAATTTGGTTTTGGATACATTGCAGGTGTCACTTAGCCTCAATTTCTCATCTGTGAAATTGGGATAGTACATGTTCATACTCTGTAGTGTTTTATAAGCATGAAATAAGACAACCTTCTTATGATAATCGTGTTGTTACACAATTAATTTGCTATGCCTCCTCTTTATCTTTCTGCTAGGGTTAGCATATCTGCGAAGGATGAAGTCCTTGGTTAAGTGCAATTATACGGGGACTTTGGTCATCATTGGTTCAGATACCTTCCTAAAATTTACAAAGAACAATTTGTTGTCTGGTTTGTAAGGTCAAGAAACTATCCATTGAAAATAAATTTTTATAATATAATGAGTAATCATTCAACACAATCATACAAAGTAGAGATATAGCTAGATATGAGCATATAGGCTACATGGCCATAGGAGCCCACTCAGTGAAGAGAGGTTTCAGAGTGAATTATCATTTCTTCCATCCTGGATCATAAGAGCAGAGATAGAGTTCCACTGCCCTTTGATTGTTGCCTTCTAAGTTATCATGATTTATTTCCACAACCAGTGGTAATACACCATGTGAATAAAATCCTCAATGTAGACTTCATCAATTCACAAAACAGAAATTGCACATTACTGTCAGAAAAGCTGTGGCTCTCCGGACTTACCTAGTACACGCATCAGCAGATTCAATTCTCTGATTCCAAATTATTCCCGATTCTCTCCTTTAAATGTCAGAGAAGCCCTCAAGTTGGAAAAGAGGCTACCTCCCTCCACCAAAGCACAATCAAGCTAAAGATTTGTTGGGGATAAAACCTACTATGAAATCTTCTAGAGAAAAATATGTTTTATGTTTCCTTGTTGGTTTTAGGCACCAAAAAGGAAAACTTTGAGCCTAGAAAACATTCCACATTACTCATCCAACATGCTTTATGAGTCCTCTCACGACTTGGAGAAAATCAAATCAAGGCTCTGATTCGTTGACTTTCAGGTAGAAATGAATACCTTTCCCTCCTGGTATCATCCACACACACAATGTTCTCGATTTCCTTTTGCAGATCATCTATTTATACTTGTTTTTGTCCAAATTTAATAAAAAGAAACTCTAAGATCTAATGATAAACTCTACCTGCCACTTTTCAATTAGTATTTTCAAATGAACAAACAATGGGAGGATTTTCTTGCAATTCTTTGATGCTCTGCTCAGAACAGCAAATGCAAACCTACTCTACTTATGTACTGATTATTATAGATTATTGCACTGGTTTTGACTCTAGCATTAGTTTTCCACTACTACTGTAAAAAAAAAAAAACTACTATATAGTTTGTTTTCTAAGGGAAATAAATGTATTATCTTATATTTCTGATGTAAGAATCTGATACAGGTCTCCCTGGGGCTGCAGTCAAGGTGTTCAGAGAAAATGTAGTTGTTTGAATGTAAAATGATTGCACAAGTTAATATGTTTGAATGCTTGGTCACCAAATGCTTATGCTGTTTGGAGCTTGGGAAACCTCTGGACAGTGATGTAGCTAGCAGAAGAGGTCAAAGGGCATGGACTTTGAGGGTGATATCTAATTCCAGTTGTAGACCAAGATGTCAGGATTCTCATTGGCCAAGATTATGACTTGTGTCAATGTCAAGTTCCCACCACTGTGCTTCCTCGTCATGAATCCAGTTCCTCTAATAAGGCCATTTTTCAAGAAAGCTGATATGGCATTTGGGGGCTTCCAAATATAATACAAAATTTAGGATAGGAAATATTTCTCTTTTTTGTAATCAACTAATGGGAAAGCTTAATTCTTTCTGTAACTTTAAGTTCTGTTGTGCATGGAAAACTCTTATGTTCATAAATTCTGGGGATTAGGATCGGAACATATTCTATTATACCCCCTGCATGTATGATTACTTCTTTCAATTTTTAGGATATTTTTGGGGAAAAAATTCACAAATTCTATTAAATGGAATAATACAAAATTGCTTTTTATTGAGGAATGTGTCTGTATATGTGAGAGGGGAGGAGAGGGAGGTTTACTTGGGTACATGAGCTAGCCAAATGTTGAATCTTCAATTTGTCAAAATTAATGCCAATCACTACTCATTTTCAGAAGACAACCTATAAGACACAGGTTGAGGGAGGTTTCCTCAACATCTAATAAACATATTTTAAGCACATCCAATTAATGTTAACCATCCAAACTATAGTATACAATATGACCTAAGGCCTATTGGCAAAGGCTAAAATCTCTAGAATGAAACATAAGACACTTTATCTTGAAATCTATGCATGCTGGGAAATTTTAATTTTAAAAAGAAAATTGCAATTCATATTAAAATATGATGGATTAAAGGTCTAATTCAAACCAGAAGCACAGGAAATGCAAATGAGATTCTATTAATCACCCTCCATGCATATGCATAAAGACCTCACAGGATTTGAAGAGAAATTCAGAGCGTTTGCAGTTGAACAAACTCTTCTTTATTTACTAACTTCTACCCTGAAGGAATACAATCTGGTCATGACTTCGTGTTAGTAGTGTGACACTTAGCAATACTCCCAAGGAAAAATCAGCAGTCTTGTTCCTTACTCTGATCTGATCTTGTTCTATAATTTAAAACAAGTACAGGAAATATAATCCTGATCTCTCCTGAAATATTTTCTTAGTTCAAGGGAAACCTACAGATTGATGAACATTGTATTTGGGAAAACTCATGTGTCCTTTTATCATAATGCATAATGTATGAAGTGATAGGACCCTCTCACTTCTTCCTATCAAAATCTACTTTGTTCGTGCTAAAAATTACTCCAAAAGAAAAATGTCTTTGAGTTAGTTACTGTTCTCTAAAGAATATCCTATTTTAAATCAAGTATTTCTGAGATTGTGTGAAATGATCACAAGACCAACAGCAACAATGATTGTACCAATGGAACTATATAAATAGTCCAAGTTCAGGCTGATTAGTTCTATGTTAACAGAGGAACTGGAGTTTTTATTTCTTCTCCACAACCTAACAATGTTTTTGTTTTAAAGGTTTTGGTTACAAGTAACATAAATCAATGAACCTGGTCAAAGTATAGAAGCAAAGTTAGTGAAACCACTTTAAGAAGACAACAATATAAAATGTGAGAGAAACTGAGAAAATATACTTTAATATATTTTTGTGTTGTTAAAAGCAATAATAAACAATAATCTGAAGGCAATTAATCAAAAATTGACCAAACCTAACATAAAACTCTAAATATTCTATAACATAGAAAATAAAAGAACATGACCTAGGATTTGGGGGTGATTTTTTTTAGATACAAGAACAGTTGCATGACCTGTGAGAAAAAGAAGTAAAAACCTAGAGTTAATTAAATTTTAAAAAATGGATATTCTGTAAAACACATTGTAAAGTGAATGACTAAACAATCCACAGATGGGCCAAAAGCATTTACAAAAGAAGTATCTAATAAAAGTCTGTTTCCCAAAGTAGGTTCAATACTCTTAAAACTCCTTGGTAAGTAAACAAATAACATGATAAAAATGGTCAAAAGACATTAACAGAGACCTGTTGAAATATGTGTACAGATGCCCTAAAGTTAAACTTTAAAAATGCTTCAAAATATGAGTTTATGAATTAAGGCAAATAAAGCAACAATTGGATAACACTACATGCCTATTAAAGTGCCAGAATCTGGAAGCCTGAAAACAATTGTTGAGAACACTGGATACCAAGAACTCTCTGTTTTGAGTTCAAGAATGGCATCATGACTGAACAAGATGGTCTGATTTCTTCCAAAAGGACCCACTATCTCACTATACTCAGCAATCATATTCATTGGCATTTACTCAGAAAAGAAAACACATCCCCACCAAGACTCTACACAGATGTTTCTAGTAGCTGTGTTTATAATCACTAAAACATGTAAGCCAGCAAGATGTCCTGTTAAATTAGGTGATGAATAAATGTTGGTTAAAAACTCAGACCATGTGATACATTCAGCACTCAGAAGAATTGAGCTATGAAGCCATGAAAAGGCATGGCAGAAACTTACATGCATATATATTATAAAATATATATATATATATAATTACATATATTATATATAGTAATATACATATAACATATAGTACATATATACATATTATATATAGTATATACTGCATATATTATATATAATTATATATACTACATAAATTATATATGTAGTATATATAGTATGTATAATATGTATATATGTATTAAATACAATATTATATATATAAATACTATATATATATACATGTATGAAAAGGCTATATGTTGTATGATTCCAAGTATGTGGCATTCTATAGAAAGAAAATTTATGAAAATGAGAAAACTCATCAGTGTTTCCAGGAGTTGGGAATAAATAAGGATGAATATGTAGAACCCAGAGGATTTGGAGGCAAACAAAATCATTGTATATAAAAATTACAATTGTTGGGTGTATACACATTGTCTAAACCCATAAAATGTAAAACATGAAAAGCAAACTCTATTGAAAACTGTAGACTTGATCAATTTAGGTTCAACAGCTCATAAATAATGTACCACTTTAAAAAAAAGATGTTGATAATGGGGAAGGTCATTTTCATCCTGGAACTACATGGAAGATCACTTTACTTTCTGATCAATTTTTCTATGAACAATTAAAGACAAGAACTGAGCAGATATGTGTATGCCAATTTTCATAGAAATATTATTTATCATAGCCAAAAGATTGATTTAAACCTCATGCCCATCAACAGATGAATAAAGAAAAAGTAAGATCTCTATTCACTGAAATATTATTCATATTATACAGCCACAAGTAGTAAGGAAACTTTGGCCTAGGTAACAATGGAGATTGACTTCAAAACATTACAAGATTTTATTGAGACACAGAAAGGTTAATGTCACATAATCATACTTACATGAAATATCTAGAATGGGCAGAGCTATAAGAATACAAAATAGGATGAAGCTCTCCAGAACTCTCGGGAAGGAAGAATGAGTATATTTACTGGCTAGAAAGTAGATCTTGATACTTGGGCTCCCAAGAAAAGATGCACTATGTGAACGTCTGACAGGGAGGCTACTAAAAATAGAAACTAGGTAATCCAGAATGGTGTATATTTGTTAACCTATACTGTTCTAACTCTCCAATGGAGATTGTATTTGTATTTTTCAGGATATAGCGAGTGAGCTGTGGCCCATATAACCCTACCACCCAACAGCAGGCCAAA
>PVHP010016671.1:0-35541 GCA_004024765.1 Zapus hudsonius
GCAGCGGGGAGCTGGAGTCCAGACGCGAGAGACGACTGCACCCAAGGCGACGTCGCTCTGCAGCCCCAGGTCACGTGAGGGCCGCGCGTCACCGCAGAGCTCAGCCGCCCCCCACCCCCTGGACTCCCAGCCAGTCACCCACCAGTCTGAAGGCCCTCAAGTACTGTCACCATGTTGTGGTTAGACTTGGCCCTTCTCTCGTTACCAGGAGGGTCTATGTCCTCCTCCTCTACGCTATCGTCCACCCACACACTCACACACACCTTGGCCTATGTCTCTTCTGTTTTCTCTCTTTATTCTGGCTGTATATATGCGTTCCAATGATTTCTTTTTTTTAAAATTAGTGTTCCTTTTTAATATAATAATGCTGCTCTCACTTCTGGCTAGAGAAACTTCTCTTTTTCAG
Source organism: Zapus hudsonius (assembly GCA_004024765.1). Classification (NCBI taxonomy): domain Eukaryota; kingdom Metazoa; phylum Chordata; class Mammalia; order Rodentia; family Dipodidae; genus Zapus; species Zapus hudsonius. The sequence goes on from PVHP010016671.1 coordinate 407, forward strand.
ATGGTGGCGACCACTATAGTGCTAAGTAAAGTATTTGGCACTGGGACATCTCTAACACACTTCCCAACACTCACGGTCTCTAGGGAAAGAGGTGACAGAAATATTTTAAGAGCCAAAGGAAGGGTAGTATTGTTTAGAATGCAATCTTCCAGACACAAAATGGCCTTGATATTTATGACTTTGCAGTGCCTGATAATACCTACATATAATGGGAGGAAAAGATGGTGACACTGAAACAAAATAAAACTAATTGAGAGACAGAAGAGATATGAGGGAGGGTGGGAAGGGAATCATAATGGTTTGTTTTCTATAGTTATGGAAGCTATCAATAGTTAAAAAAATTAGTGTATCTCAGTTTGGACATGATGGCTCATGATTATAATCCCAGAACTTTTGAGAGTGAGGTAAGGAGGATCATTATGAGTTCAAGGCCATTCTTACCTGCATAGTGAGTCTCACGTTAGGCTGGGATACTACCAAGTGAGACTCTGTATCAAAACAAGAAATTAACTGGCTTCAAAATTTGTAAAGTGGGGACTGGAGAGATGGCTCAGTGGTTGAGGGCACTTGCTTGCAAACCTTGTTGGCCCAGGTTCAGTTCCCCAGTGCCCATGTGGAGCCAGATGTTAGAGTGACAGTTGAAAGGAGGTGCACCCATTTTCTCTGTGTATGCAAATAAATTTAAAACATATACACAACATATCTATTATAAAATATTAAAATAATATATATTTATAATATGAATATTATTGAAATATAAAACATGTATATATGTAAAACACAAAGTGAGTTCCAGGTTAGCCTGGGCTAGAGTGAGATTCTGCCTCAAAAACAATAAATAAATATATAACACATACAAACAGTCACAGTATGTTCATATATTAAAATTCCAAATTAAAATTAAAAAATAAAAATAAAGTCTACTTTTGAGCTAACTGTTTCAAACTGGAGAAGTAAAAGAATCATTATTTCTTGGTTTTATTTTTGAGACACCTGCAGTTCTCACAGAGCATTTTCTCTATTGCAGTTGTGTTTGGGAGTAATATCATTCCTTGTCTAAATCTTTATTTGTTCTGTTTGACAAATATGGATTTCTTATCACCAGACTCTTTATAGCACATTTTCAAGATTCAGCTGTCATAATATGACTCCATACTTCATTTCTTTTTATTACAAAATAATATTTCACCATGTAAATAGTGCATATAGTACATATTCATGTTAGTTGTTAATTAAATACCATGAATATTTATGCCTAGATATTATTATAAGCATTCATATTTTGAGACTTACATTTGGTCTATGAAATAAATACCTTGTGTATTTTAATATATGATATAAAATAAGGTTCCATGATAATTTTATATGTAGATATTTAATATTTGCTGAAAATACTACTTCTTCCCTTTAATTGTCTTAGCATACTTGTAGAAAATCTATTAGAATTCTACGGGAGATATAGGTAGCATTAGGAAGAAGCAGTTAGACAGGAAGGTATTACTCTTAATTCCTGTCCACAAGGTGCAGCATATACAAGCACTGCTATTCACCCTGCTATCTGCAGTAGCTGCTGCAGAGCTGTAATTATTCAGGTGTGTGTGGAATTCAATCTCAGCCCCTTCCAGACGCTGTACCCTGCTGTGCTGGATTCTTCTGGATTCAGCCCCAGACTCAAAATAAAAAGCCTGGCTGTTCACAAGCCTTTCGGTGGGATTTTTCTCCTTTTCTGGCTCCTGGGATGTTCATCTCTCAGCATCTGACGTTTTGCCACAGGTAATGTTTTGTCCTTCCCACCCTGGCAGCATCATCCCACCTGCCAGGGTGGGAATGATGGGAAAGGATGTTTTTTTATTCCCCTAGACCCATGCATTTTTACATGGGTTCATCTATTCCCCCTTCCTTGGTTCACAAACTCTCACTCCCTGCTCCTGACTTCTGAATAAATATAATAATTTAATAATTATCCTTCTCAGTCTTGTTTAACTCTTTAAGTGAAACAGACAAAAGCTCAGGTTTGGAGTTTGCATGTGAATATCCCCCCCAAATTTTTTTTTTAAATGTCACACAAGTACCTTAGAAGTTGTCACTCTGTACTAATTAACAAGCAAAAGAAAATCTGAACAGATAAAGCAAACCAACAATTCTTAGATTTTTAATAAATCTGAAATCATGAAGCTAATTATTATGCTCAAAATTGGAAATACAGAGAAGTAGAAAAAAATAGCAGAAGAGAAACTTCTATAAGAATGAGTGCCAGGCTAGGAAATGTGAATTGAAGTGGAAAGCATTCTGGAAGTTCAATGTGAACAAAACTGAGACTTAAAAATGCCAGGCAAAGGACTGGAGATCTGGCTCAGTGGTTAAAGGCACTTGCTTTGAAAGCCTTCTGGATTTGATTCAAAGAGCCTCTGGTTGTTGTTCTCACTCTCTCCCTCCCTCCCTCCTTTCCTCTCTCCTTCCCTCTTTCCCTCTCCTTCTCTCTCCTTCCTCCTCTCTCTCTCTGCTTGCAAATAAATAATTTTAATGCCAGACAACATGATCATGAAGAGTGGGAAAACTTTTTGGGGGAGTTTGACCTCCAGGAGTTTTGCTAGGCTAACTTATTCCCATAATGGGCTCTAAATCTAGTAATGGGTGATACAAGGAAACTCTGGAAAAGTTATGTGATGGAGGCAGAAATATGAATTATGCTGCCACATGCTAAAAACCACCAGCAGAAATACAAAGACAGATGATGCACAAAAGGATTCTCTCCTATAACCTAAGAATGAGGCATGGCCTTGATAAGCACCTTGATTTTGGAATTATGACCAGTAGAATTTTGAGAACATAAAAATCTGTGGCTTTAAAGCATCCAGTTTGCAGTATTTTACTGCTGTAGCTTTAAGAAATGAATAAATCAATTTAGAGGTACATGCCTATTATGGTGGTTTGAATGTTTGTGTATATCTCCCATAGCCTCCAGGGTTTTTTGTTAGGTTTCTCAAGGCAGGGTCTCATCCTAGCCCAGGCTGACATGGCACTCACTCTGTAGTCTCAGGCTGGCCCTGATCTCATAGTGATCCTCCTACCTCTACCTCCTGCCAGCTGGCCTGCTGGAGGAGGCATGTCACTGAGAGCTGATTTGAATTCCAGCACAAAGGTGTGCAGAGAGCAGCTTGATCTCTGGTGGGTTTGTGCTTGCTTGCTTGTTTTGGGTATTTGTTGGCTATTTGTTTTTTTCTCTGTGTTTGGATTTATGAAAGGGAGCCAGTTTCTTCCTCCATTGATGGAACTTCCCCTGGATTTGTAAGATGAAATAAATCCCTTCCTCCCATCAACTGGGTCTGGTTGGATGTTCATCCCAGCAATATGGAGCTGACTACAACACCTGTGCATATACATACACACAACTCATTTGGAAATCTTTAGCTCTGTTATCTATATTAATATATCAACACTTGCAGTTATTATATTGTGGTAATTTTAATGGTTGAACAGATTTTCATAGATTTCTTGGTATTAATATTGCTTTTAATATAAAAACAAGGTTGCTAAGCTTCCCTTCTCTCTACTTACTTTTATATGAAGGTTATTAATAGTATGTCAGTCATATATATAAATTTTTCTTCCAAGGCTTTCTTGTATTTTAATGACGTTTCCCACCAAGGGGCCTTTTTAAACTTTGAATAAATTTGTATAGTTAATAAAATGATATTGGTCTCTGCATAAGATATTTAATTATGCTTTAGGAACACAGAACACAAGTGCCAGGTTTAAGAGAGAGCACCCTTAATCTAGGAGGCCATACAGTCCTCTGCAGCAGCATTCTGGCCGAAGGGTAACTCCAGGATCTCAGTACTTCCTCAATGTTGCTCACTTTGACTGTCCCTTTCTTCCTCCAAAAAAAAAAATAGAGATAGTAATGCCTGCCTCTAAGGGATTTTGAAGAAATATAACAATAATAGACAACATTCCTCTTTATTAAGAAAAGAAACAAGAAACCTAGGTTATGGGGCAATATGGTGAACAATGGATGGAGGCTGTCTAGAAGTTAGGCTTTGGCTTCCAGCTGTAACCAAACCTCAGAGTTTAGTCACAACAAAATAGGCATAGTAGGTGATCAAAGATAGTGAAGATGAAGATAATAACACGCCAGTATTTTTTCTCAGGGTTTTCTACTGAGGATCCTCAAAAGCCTGTGTGAAGGTTTCCTCTGGGATCATGTTTCTTTCCTTGAAGTGAAGGAGACAGTTAAGAGATCAGTGGATTCAAGGTCAATGGCCTCATTTCAAGGCCATCTGTCCCTTGCTCAGATGACCTGAATTCCCAAAGCTTACCTGGAGCAGAGCAAGATTATGTGTAGCTTTGTAGTAATCCCAATAGCCATCATAAAGACACCTGGGGTAGAAGAAAAGCAGGTTCCATTAAGATCCAAGAGATGATACAATGAAATCACAATGGCGCTTACTACTGTAGATGACAGAAACATACATCCATATATAATTAAAACTGCTCAGCAGAATAACCTTTGTAACATGACATGTTCTGGAGAAAAAAAAATCCTGAAAACCCAAATATCTTTCAGTAAAGGAACAAGGCCCATGGACTTCAGGAAAATATACATATTCAAAATAATTAGCTCACTTACTGTGTTCTTAGAAGGACGTGTTCAGTGAGACAGTGAATGAAATCAAGAAGCAAGACAATTACCTGCCAATTCTCATAACTCATTCCTTGGTTCCTACCTCATATTGTGTCACCATGTATATTGAACAGTCACTTCTGAGACCAGTCAAGATATTTCATAGGCTGGTTGGAGAAAGAGTTCAGCAGTGCCTGCTGCTCCAGGGAGAGAGTGGGCACAGAACTGGAGGAAGCTGTAGCCATGGGGTTGAAGAAGGCACTTGGAGTTCTTTTTACCAGCAGCTTGTCATTGATGATGCAAAAGCTGGAAGAAAAACAGGACCAGATGTGGCTGGACAGACAGACAACCATATAATGCCAATAATGGTCCATTTCCAACTACTGAGCCATAAGATTCCTTCTATATCCCTACTATGTTCTGCTTTCTTGGCTGGTATTGCTAACATTCCAAAAGAGAAATCCTTTGGAGACTGTCTACATACTATACTGAATTTATGGGATTACTCAAATTGGTATTATATTCCATCTTTCCCTTTACAGCAGCTCCAAGAAATGGAAATTACAACCATTTTCTAGAAGACACTGAGTTGCAGATAGATCATTTAACTTGACTAAATTCACAGAAAAAGATGAGTATTACACATCAGCAAAAAACTGGTATTCTGGCTCCAAAGTCCACATTGTTAACCACTAGACAGAGTATGCCTGTGATCTACCTGTGGACATTCTACAATATTGAAACTATCCCAAGAACTGAATCAACACATTGCAACACTGCTGGTTGTTTATGGAAGTTCCCATCCACAACACATCCCTGACCTTGAATTGCTGCCAGAGGTGATGATGAATGTCTGGGTGAAGGCACGAACACATCCATGAGACATTCCTTCCTCTTCAAGGACAACAAACAATAATACTCTCTTAGAGTTGTACATGCTTAAATGCTGAAGCAGAATCCATAAATCTGAGTTTTATGTTGAAGGGACCCAGACAATTGTTTGCTTAAAGTGAGGAAAGTGTTAAAGGTCAGGCAACAATGGAATAATGCACTTCCAATAATGATTTCCCTTTCACACATTGGGCCTAGTGGAAATCACTAGCAATGTCCACTTGGTCTGTGTTTCGCATTTGTTGCAGAAATGGGTTTAAATATGTCCATTTTTCCAATGGGGAATCAGAAAGGCTAAATAACTTTTCCAAAGCCACAGAGTAAGTAACTGGAATGAGAACCATCAAACATCATGGCCTGCGGCACTAACTTCGAGTTGTTGAGCAGAAAGGTATGGACCAAGGTCACACCAGGATGTTTTGTGGGCAGAGAACCACAGAAAGGAGAACAGGAAGGAAGTGGAAGGCTGGGGGATTTCTTAGAGTGTTCACGCCCAAGGGAGAGAGAAGCAGAGGATCTAGAGAGAGAACTCTATAGACACTCACCTTCCCTAAACACTCCACTGACAGAAAAACAGAGCATGGTTTCCTGAAAGAGAAGACCAGAGCTCAGAATCCTGTTTAACCTCCTAGCCATCTCCAGCTTTCAGGGCATATTCCACAGAGGAAGTAGGTACTTACTGACTGGAAGTACATGTCCACCACAAAGGAGTTTAAGTCATGCTGAGTTTTGGGCAATGCACAGAGAGAATGAATAATATTAAGTTTCTTATGTTTCAGAAGCTGCCTCCACACATCTGTAAAAAAGTAGAGAAATTAAGATTGGGGGGTCTGCCACACCCCAGCCTTGGCTCCTATTATTGTTCTCTTCACATGTCTTTACTCAGCCCAATCTTCCCCATTATACACTTACAAGAATCCTTGATAAGTTTCATATTCCTGCTATATTTGAAGTAATCGCACATGCTGCTACTATGAAAAAAAGAGGGGAAAAGGCAATATTCCAGTCAGTACAATGTATTTTCAGGGGCTTGCTTTTGTTTGCTGGGGAGCAAGCACACTGATTCATATTGGAGTTTGAAGTGTGATACTCATAGGCTTTGTTCTACAGAGCTGAAGCTAGCACTTAAAGAGAAACAGGCCTCATCATGGTAAGCATTGAGGAGACTTTGTCGATCTCCACTGTCATAGATCAAATAATACCTGTGAGGGTAGGGGATAGAACAGACTATCTCTCGGATCTGGGCCCCAAAGGAGAGTTCAAAGATTCACCAAACAGAACTAATTGTATATCTTCACCTGTCCCATTTCTCCCCTTCTTCAGATTCCCAGAGGTACTTACTGCTGCAGGAACTGTAGGACCATAGTTTTTAACATCTCACATGTAAAGAAACTTCCCTGAAAATAAAAAGTGCTCAGGACAAATATCTTAGCCCATTACTATGTATGACTTGAAACTCTACCTTATTCTCTCTCCTTACCTTGTCAGTTGGTAAAGTCTTACAGACTTCAGTGCCACAGAGAGTTGGTCTAACTGATCCTTGGCTATCCTGTGGAAGGCAAGTGGAATCATCAATGAAGGGCAGGAAGGTATTGCTAGTTGGGTTGATAAAAAGGGTGAGGTCAGAGGTCAGGTATGAAAGTGCTCTGGGAATTCCATGAGTGGGGCTGCAGTTCAGTTGGGATCCTCGCTAATAATACCAACGTTTCCTTGTCCAAGGAATCAAGAAAGGGCATAGCCTTTGGCAACTTCCTACATGGATCTGTATTGCTTCTCAATAGTCCTTTAAGGTTGAAAGGCCAAATCCAAAAAATTTAATTTGAGCTAGACCTAACGGATTTAGGGCCAATCGAAGGTAGTATCTATTGATTCTAATTAGAGAAGTCAATGATCAAGGAATACACTTACCAGGCATAATAATTTGGGAAACCATTCAAGAAGAGAACTGCCAAATGTAAAAGACAACCTGATTTAAAAATTGTGAAATATAAAAAATACGCAATATTTAAATGTATATAAACATTACATGACACCCCATTTATACTTAGGTATGATACCAGGCTCAGCTAATAGTCTCAATTTTGTGTATTATACATTTATATATTGGCACATAAGTATAGGAACATAATGAAAAGCACACAAAATTAACAACCTATAAAATGTCCTACATGTGGACTGACCCAGAGGAAGAGTAGCTTTTCCCCTCTTAACTCTCCTCTCTCCTTCCCACTAGGTAGCTCTAACCCACACTGCCATGACTCCCCTCACCAGGGCCACAAGAAAGTAGCTCTAGAGCTTCCTTATTCTCCCTGTCTCTTTCTCTCTTCCCCTCTTTAGAGACACTATGGAAGGTTCTGCAGGAAGCAAGAACTTGGACGGGATCCCAGAGCTCTGCCACCTCACTGGGTATCCAGTATTTTGTGGGATGCTGGGGCAGAGAGCTAAGGGAGATAGGGCTCAGGGATGGGTAGGCAGGAAGATGGCAACAGAAAGGGAAAGAAAGCAAGGAAGGGGTAGATGAGGGGAACAAAAGATAGTCTAAAGAAAAGAGGAAAAGGAAGCAAAGGGAATGAAAATATTTTCTAGCAACTCTGCTACTGGGAGTCAGAGGTAAAGGAGAAGAAAAGGGCTTCCCTGCTGCAGCCCTTTACTTCACCCGCCCCTGGCAAACCCTAGGGTCCAAGGTAGGAAGAAAAGAACGCTCCATACTGGGATGGATAGCACTGGATATAGGCTGAGATTTTTGTCCGCAGAGAGAGCCCAGTCTGACCTAGGCATGAGAATGGATCCTCCCCAAGGACAGAAATCATTGCCTGTAACTAGAACAAGTGAAAGGCAAGTCTCCAGCTCAGCATGGAATAGAGGGTCTGTAGGTCCTTACAAGGATCACTTTGTTTTCTCCCAATGGTTCCTTTGTACCTACAACTAACTGAGTAGGATCCTTACCCAAAGAACCAATTTACTTGTCTCAGACTACCAGGGATCCTCTTAAGGAACAAGTAGGATAATGTGATATGGAGAAGTGAGTGAAGGAGAAATGAATAGAGGAACATTGTCCTTAAAAAGCCTACTTATCTCCTCAACAACTTCTTCCTTCTGCCCTTCACTCTTGCTTCCTGGTGTTGGCCCATTTCTGGATCCAGAAAGCCAAGATTTATCCTCAAGGATAGTAGAACCCAAATTGCCCCCAAATCACAAACATCATGACAGCAGCCACCAGAGCCTCAGCCTGCAGACTCAAGAGCAATATAAAAGAGGTAAAGGGGTCTTCTATGAGCAAGGAAAGAATAGCTTCTTTCAAGACAGGAGAGAGACCAACATCATCTTAGTGAGGCACAGGAGGGCAATACTGAAGAGTCTGGATACCCAGATATGGGAAACACACACAGACCAGGTGAAAGAAGGAGCAGATCAGAAGGAATGGAGAGTCCCATGAGCACAGCTGAGGACAGAGATAGAGGAGAAGGCAGGGCCTGTTATCCTTTCAGACAAGAAGTGTCTCCTCCTGTAGATGGGCATGGAAGGAGTACCTTAGGTTTCCAGTGTGTAAGAGAAAGCACAACTAACTTTATGTTTCCAGATTTATCCAGGATGGTGGTATGAAGGGAGCTTCTGTCTGCACATATCTTTTCTGGATGCAGCTCTTTCCCCTTGAACATCTCTTCTGCAGGCTTCACCTATATTAGTGGGGAAGGACACATCAACCAAGAGAGGCAGGAGAGCCCTGAACCTTAGCTCCTTCCCTTATCAACAAATCCACTCCCCCCTGCCTCTGGTCACCACTGTAATGACCACTGCCATTTTCCCTTCAAAGAATAATCTGACTGTTATGCTTCAGCTCATTTTTGTGGATATCCAGGTTTTCAATATTAGAAGCCATTGGCATAGTTTCAGGCAGACCAAACAGCTGGTAAGGTTTGATTGAGGGCAGATGCTATGGTGGGGGAAGAATTAGAGTGCTCTAATAGGAGATTTGAGAACAATTTGAGTACTAGGCAATCTCTCCCAACCTCACCCACAAACCAGCATCAGACATAAGGTATTACCTTAATCATACTCTCTTGATAGATATTTAGGGAAAGATCTGTATACCCTTCAGGAATCAATGCCATGTCAGAAGAACAGGTCATCAAATATTCAGGAAACAGGAGGTAGAAATCAATGCCAGCACCAACCCCTCATCCAGTTACAGTTTCTAAATCTCCACCCAAGGCAGATGCCTCTTCTCTCATATTCCCTAAAATTATTACTCTCAACCATACCTCGATCAAAAGGGAGTCTCTGCCGAGAAGTATCATATCCTTTGTTCATGGTCAGCTGCAGAGTTAGAGGTGATATTTAGTGATTGTGAAGCTGAAGTGGTAAATGACACAAAAATGGTGAGACAGTCCTACCTGGTTGTGATAGCACAACTGGTGTCAAGTCAACTTTATTTGCAATGTCTTTTCTGATATCAGTTCCTTCTGCACAGAGTGTGGGACATCAGAGGGGCTGATAAAGATTGATATCTGTAAAGAATACATGAGAAGCTGATGGGAGGAGAAAGCATTCTCCTCTGAGGCAGCCATTGGTAAGTGATGAGAAGGACTACAGTGAAAATAAAAGGGATAAGGTATCACTGCCCACCGCCCCACATACGCCCCACATACACGTACTCCTTATGGGTGCAAGAATATTCTCCTTTTATTGCGGAAATGATACAGAATATATAGAGCTCCTTAGCTAATCAGGGAGCTGTTCATGTGGCAGGAACATGGTTAGTCTTGGTAAGAACCTAAAGAAGCAGAGTGCACTTGGCAAGCATGATGTGCAATGGCCAATCAGGATTACTTCCTGAAACTTGTTTACAAGCAAAGCCTATTTTGGCAAACCGCCAGGCGCCATCGTGAGAATAGGCCAGGGTGTGCCTCCGTGGGCCCCCAGAAGCATCCAACCCCAACAATAAGGGAAGGTAATTGAGGCACCTATGATCAAAATGTAATACAGATGTAGGGCATGGTAAAAAAAGCCAACTTAAAGGCACTCTGAGAACCAAGATAATGAAAGATCTTACCTCTGTCTTGCTTTCTAGATGCTAATTTGCTCTGGCAATGACCTTGAAAAGTACCTTATTATTAACATCAAAAATCTTGTTACTGATACTCCTCAATTCACAGGCAACTCTGAAATTCTCCACAAAAAACTGGGCCTGCATTTTCTCATAGGGAAACTACATGGAAAAGGATGGGAGAAATAAAATGTAGACCAGGGTAACGGTTCATATTATCCTCCCTCTGTCCTATTTCCTCTTAGCCTCCTCCCTGTCCTCTCTTACCTCTACTGGTGTAAATGGGATAGTGCATTGGCTCTGAATCAAATTGAGCAACTTTTTCTCATCATACTTTATTCCAAAGGGAATCTAGGAGCAAAAAAAGCAAAAAGACTGATATAATAGAATTAAAAGTTAAAATTAAGCTAAAGCAGTCACATTTAACCCATACCATATATATCTGTTTACATAAAAATCTAGTCGTATATATGTTTACATAAAAATCTAGAAAATATAAACAAATCTATCATTGGAGAAAACTAATCAGAAGTTACTTGAGAAATGAGATTGAGGATCAGTGGAAGAGAACAACTTCAAATGGCAACACGAAACAATAGGTGTGAAGTATGTGTTCACACTGTTACCAGAATGATTGGTTCACGTAAATACAGCCAAATACGACTAAGTTGTGCACTTTGAATGCATATGATTTCTGTATATAAATTTAATGTTAATAAAATCATTAAAAATTAAAAATGGAGTCAAGAATATTCCTTTTAGACTCCTTTTCAAACTTCAAAATAATTTCTAAAGACAGGAAAATTTCATTATTTCTAACATCCACACTAGACATGGAGTTCCTAAATGCTTTTTCTTTTCCTTTAAATGGTTTTCTTCAACAATCAACTCCAGAAATTTAAATAAACTCCCTTTTATAAAGTATCAAAAAGACATTTTACCTATGGCAGACCTAGCTTTCCCCTTTAGCAAAAACCCCAAAGAATCAATTTCATACATGTACCTTCACTTTTAGGCACCATGTATGGAATTGCTCCATCCTAGCAATATTGTTTTTTTTTTCCTGCAATCACCCTGTTCCCTTTATATGCACTTCCATTGTCTAGGACATAAACTTTTAGTATTAAAAAAGAACATATTTCCAACTTCCCTGTACCCAGAAAAGCACCTATTGTCTCTATACAAGCATAATAAATTCCTCTTGATCACCTCACTCTGAATATAATATCCATTTTGCCAGGATACTCACTGTGACTTTGAACCAGCTCCTTGAGGTCCCAACCTGATTGTTCCCCTTCAGTTTTTTCTCTTGAGGACATGGTTCACGCTCCATGTTAACATGGTTTTAGTCCTGCTCATGTAAGTTGCTTCTCCAATGATGGGGTGGGATGGCATAGGGGGTGTTGTGGGAAAATGGAGAAAAGGAAGCAGTTTATGTATGTACAAAATTCTACAATATATAGTCTCCCCCATATATATCATGGTTATAGAAATTTTGCTAAACCATTAATCTGGTCCTCTCTTCATTCTGCCAGGCTGGTGAAATGAATGACATATATAATTACAGTGTGATGCATTTGATCAAGCCATCCTGACAGGTCACTTACTCTCCTTTTTTAAAATTTAAATCGATATTTTTATTGTCCAAAATTAGATATATTGTATTAGTAAATATTACATTGGTATCCCCAATTCCCTCCTCCCTGTCCCCACTTACTCTCTTTCTCGAGTGTTTCTTGAAGCATTTAATGTAGATAGATTTCCATCTAGCTGCTGGTAGTATGGACCATACATTCTATTATTGATTCGTTCACTCCAGTTGAAAAATATCATTTGATAAACACCCTGGGATCTTGATCTTCTTTCACTGATTCTAGTTTGGGAAGTGAACCCTTAAATTGAAAAAAAAAAACAATGTGTAAACGTCTTAAGAAAATGTAATGGCTAAAGAAAGGTCAGTGTTTTTTATAATTTCCAAAGAAATCTATCGCTGTGCTCAAAATGTTGAACTTCACTGTGGCTCCACTTCCTGGGAGATGAGAGTTTGGGAGCATTCACAGTTAAGAACAAACCCAGTGGGAAGGGCTTGGGTTTAATGATTGATCTGTAGTTTTGCCCTTCTTAGGATGAGTGATCTGATACAAGTTGTTTTCCATTTCAAAACCTCACTTCCCTCATTTTTCAGAATACTAAAATCTATCTTGAAAGTTTTCTGTTATGGTTCAAGGATCAAAGGCAAACTTCCTGCCTGAAATAATTAGAGAATTAAAAAATAAGGCTAAAATATACAGAATATGCAACAGAACGACTATTGGACACAGACATAAACGTGTATTTATGTATATGCGTGCACCACTTTGTGCACCTGGTTTTATGTGAGTACTGAGGAATTGAACCCAGGCTGTCAGGCTTTGCAAGCAGGCACTTTTAACCACAGAGTCGTCTCTCCAGCCCCAAGTAAATAAAATTAAAATGTGCAAACTTTAATTACTTATAAAATTTTAAATAAAAACGGAGCAAAATATTCTCCCTTTTATGTGAAAGCTAAAAAAGCTGATCTTATAGAAATAGAAATAATAGTTATTACCAGAAATTGGAGAGAGTGGAAAGATGTGGAGATGAAGAAAGCATAGTTAATGGATACAAGGATACATTACCTATTATAAATGCTGAAATAATTTGTAATATTCTTTAGGCATTGTATAGTAACTATAATTAACAATAATCAATTATATACCTTAAATTAGCTAGCAGAAAATAATTTTAATATTTTCAACACATAGAAATAATAAATATTTGAGGCAATGGACATAACAATTATCCTGATATGTTCATTATGCTTCATATACATGTTTCAAAATATTTTATTGTACTCCATAAAATTAAAAATTTGTGTCAATTTCATATTTTAAAATATTTTTCAAATAGCAAAATACATACCATTTGTTCACTACCTACTAAAGGCTTATATTGAACAGAGAAGAAAGATACTTTAAAGAAATAAGTACTAGGGATTGAGGATATTGTTCAATTGATAGAATAGCTTCCTAACATGCAGGAGACCTAGAGGGAGAGAAAAAGAGAGCAGGAAGGATAGGAGGGAAGAAGAAGGAGGAGGAAGAAGGGAAGGGAAGGGACGAGGAGGAAAGAAAAAAGAAGGGAAGGGAAGAAAAAGAAAAAAGATACAAGTTTCATAACAATAAAATGCTTCATTAAAGAAGATATTTTTAAAAGTCTATATGACTTGGGGGGCTGGAGTGATGACTCAGAAGTTAAAGGCACTTGCTTGCAAAGCCTGATAGCCTGAGTTCAATTCTCCAGTACACACATAAAGCCAGATGCATAAAGTGATGCATATATCTGGAGTTCATTTGCAGTGACAAGAGGTCCTGGGGTGTCCATACTCTTTCATTGTCTCTGTTTCCCTGTGTTTGTAAAATAAATAAATAAATATATTTAAAAAATTACATTTGTACAAATAAAAAAAAATGACAGTGGGCTGGAGAGATGGCTTAGCGGTTGAGGCATTTGCCTGGAAAGCAGAAGGGCCTGAGTTCAATTCCCCAGTACCCATATAAAGCAAGATGCACAAGGGAGTGCCTGTGTCTGGAGTTCGTCTTCAGTGGCTGGAGGCCCATTCTCTCTCTCTCTCCCCCTCCCTCTCTCTAAAGTAAATAAATATTTTTTTAAACTGCAGAGCACTAAGAAAAGCTGACAAAAGGAAACTGACCAACGGATAAAGTCTTTTGGAAATTTCTACACACCTTACAGATAAATATTGAAGACAGCCATTCAGCTACATACAGAAAGTTTAAACAATGTGTGTGTATGAGAGAGAGAGAGAGAGAGAGAGAGAGAGAGAGAGAGAGAGAGAGAGAGAGAGAGAGAGAGAGAGAAATGGGCACGTCAGGGCCCCTAACTGCTACAAACTCCAGACACATGCTTGACTTTGTGCATCTAGCTTTATGTGAGTGCTGGGAAATCAAACCCAGGTCCTTAGGCTTTGCAGGCATGTGCCTTAACCGCTGAGCCATCTCTCCAGTCCCCTCTGTCCCCTTTTTGGCATTGGTATAAATCCAAACAATGTTAACTTCCTAGACCTGAATTGACCAAAAACTCCAGACTTTCCCCAGTCTGAAGGGGAAAAATACTTCACCCCAGGCAAAGAGCAAGAAGAAGATTTTCCCCCAAAAAATATAACCATGACCTCAGAAACCATCTGCTCCTTATCTTCTAGAAAGTGGACATAACAGCCACCCCTCCCCGCACTCCCGCATTCCCACCCACGCTGTCAGTTGGGCACAGATTCACTCTGGTCCTAAGGGAACCTGAGAAAAGTTCTTAACTGACCAACTCACCCATAGTCTCTTTTCATGATATCTTGTCACTAATATCCTTGTAGTGTTCCTGTGAGGAGAGTCTGTAAAAAGCTGGATATTAAAACCAAAACGAGGGAGGCTGCCGAAGTAGACAAGAGCACGTTCTAAACCTGGCAACAAAGGTGAGAGTGGTTACCAGAAGTTCATACATTAAGGAATCTAGAGAACTCTAGAAGGCCACTGAGACTTAACTTCGGGTTCTTACCAGGCAAACAAATCACCCTGTACAGTAAGCCAACTGGAGCCTGAAGGCTTGGACTCCAGGTCCTTGTTAGGAATTCTGGGACTAGGTGTTCCTGGCTTCCTGCTGCGTAGATTGCATTGTATTCTTTCAATCTGCAAACCCAGAGAACTCAAAGTACCAACTGAAAGCCAGGCACAGGAAGTAAAAATTGCTTATATTTGTTGTCATTTCCTTCCCACCCACCCCCCCACACACTGCTCACAATAGATCTAAGGTCACTTCTATGGCTTAAAGGGGTTTAAGGTACTCATCTGCAGTTAGTTATTCAGGCATTATCTTGGAAAACAGTAGAAATGAGAACCGTGAAATAGGGTGACCCCTCTATGCCCAATTTTACTAGTCATGTAACATGTGAGAATTTATTAAGTTAGGGGAAAGTAAGACTGTTCTGAAAATAGTGACATGACTGTTATTTAATTTCTATCCCAGCAGAGAGACAGAGTGGAAGAGAACGAGAGAGCTGGCTCCAGTGCATCTGCCAGAACTTTCTAGAAAACTTCAATCCTTGTTAGTAGTCCCTTCCTAAGACTCTTATGTGCTGAAAGATGAAGTCCAGTCCCTCAATGAGCTGAAGAGAAATCGGCATGTGTGTGTATAAACATATAGACTGAAAGCAATAGAAAATAGAAAAAGCACACAGTTACAAAATAAATTATTAAACCAGGAGTTTGAATCTATTTCTATGCAATAGTATTATTTAATCCAAATGCACCAATTGCAATGGGAGGTGGAGCCAAAAGAATCCCCAGGCTCAGGGACAAGCTTTGGCTTTCCCAGCAGCAAACAAGAACAAATGAGATTCTGTCTCAACTTGAGAGGACCACATTCATATACAACACATAAAACACATAAGAGGTTGTCCTGTGACATTCACATGTGTACTATAATATGTGTGTGCACACAAATAAGACTGTTACTTATTATTTTTAACTAAAATAAAAACTTTTATTATTTATCATGAAGGGGAAGAGTGCTTTCCAATAAAATTTTCCAGACCCAAAGTGGTCATTGCATTCATGATCTCACAATGGCTAACCTGCATAATAAGTGGAGAAGCATGATGACATCAAAGTAGAATAGAGACTAGTTGAAAAGAAGGGATTCAGTGGAGGTGTGATAGAGGAGGGATAAAAAGGAGGGGGTGGGAAGGGATTATGATCATGGCATATTGTCTATATGTATGAAGATTGTCAATAAAGTTTTTTTTATTAAAAAGGTTATCATGGGGGCCTGGAGAGATGGCTCAGCACTAAAGATGCTTGACTGCAGTTTAACCACCTGAGTTCAATTCCCCAGTGCCCACATAAAGCCAGATGCACAAGGTGGTGCATGCATCTGGAGTTTGTTTGCAGCAGCTGGAGGCCCTGGCCCGCCCATTCTATCTGTCTCCCTTCTCTCTATCTCTCTCTGCTTGTAAATAAATAAATTAAAATAATTTTAAAGAAAAGGTTACCATGCCAAATATGGTGGCAAACACATTTAACTCCAGCAATGGGAGGCTGAAGTAGGAGGAGCGCTGTAAATTCAAGACCAGCCTGAGACTACACAGCGAATTCCAGGTCAGACTGGGCTAGAGTGAGACCCTATCTCGAAAAACAAAACAAAACAAAAAAATTATCTTGAGGCTAAGAAGATAGTTAAACAGTTAAAGGCTCTTGTTTGCAAAGTCTGCTAGAGTGAGTCCAACTCCCAACACACCCATGTAAGCTAGATGCAAAAAGGAAGCCAGACTGGGGCCCTGGTGCTCGCATCCCACCCCCCACAGGCAAAAATTTAAAAATTTTGAAGTGTTCATGTAAGGTGAGAAAGACACACTTTTAAAAAAATCTTTCACAAATTACCTTTAAATCATAAAATTATGCCATTTAATGCATTACATTAATGAATAAATGGATAAAAATTAATTATATTTTGTTCATTAGCCATCTGCTTTGCTTATTCTGTTCTGTGTTGCCTGAAATGACCACATTACAGACATGGTCCCTCCCAGAAAGCATTCCACAAACACACCAAGACACCATTTGTGTCAAGGCTGTCCTCATATTCTCCCACCCTCTCTCTGCTACCCATCTCCAGGATGCCATGGGCACAACTGCCTAGCCAACTTTCCCTGAATCTTGCTCTGTGCTCAGAGGCAGGCTGTTGCATAACAACAGAGGCTCAGAGCCAAATATAACCCCTGGAGGAAAAGCAGGCCAGGTAATGCCAGGGCTATTAGAATGACGAATAAAATCCTATCTTCAAATCACCCCTAAATAAACTCACTTCCCCTTCCCACCATTGCCTCTTAAGTGTTAATATCCCAGGTTAGCTCCTGAAATAAGTTTCAATGAAAAAAAAATATATTATCTCTTGCCTATCACATTAACAACTCTTCACATTATCACTAATATGTGGAGAAATAGCCACTTTCATATAATATTTTGGATATAATGTATTAATATCAATTATTATACTTTCATGGTTAAAAAGCACTCAGTACAAAACTTTAAATAATATTGAAAATGTATTTATAAATTGAAATTATCTTACTTCTTTCCATGGTCCTATTACTACCCCATAATTCAATAGTCACTTGTTACTTGTCTAATGGGGTATGTTCTCTAGAAGTATTCCCACATATTAGGTGTGCATAAATATTTATATCCATGCACACATACAGTCTCTTCCAAAAGTGAGGTCACAGTATTTATCTTTTCCTTTTAGTATTTATCCTAAGAGGATATTTGCATCTCATTGGTTCATATGGTTTGAGCATATAGTATTCTTTTTTTCATATTTTAATTCTCTGTTGTAATTACTTGTTGATTTGTTAAGTGTGCTTTACAAACAATAGATGTTTTTACATTTCTCTCTTCCATTACCCTTTTTTGTTTCCCCTTCTCCAACCCCTCCATTGCGGTCCCTCTTCTTTCCAAGTATCACTTTTCTATTGCTCATTTTTAAATTTATTTATTGTTAATAATTAGATACATTGTATGAGCATGTCTTATGTTGGTACCCCCATTTCCCTCCTCCTTATCCCCAACCCACTGGGGCCGTCCTCAGTGGGATTGCTGGACCAGACCATGGGGTAGGGAGTTATGAATTGTACAAGAAGTAGCCAGTTTTTTCTTTGTGTGTTGTTGAGGGAGGCAATGTCTCTGGGTATTCTCCCCCACCATGGCTCTTACAATCTTTCTGCCCCCTCTTCTGCAAAGTTCCTTGCGTCATGGTGGGTGAATGCTAAATTGAGATCTTGTGATGGTTAGGTTTTGTTGTCAACTTGATCTTTTTAATTACCTTGGGTGGGTTTCTGAGGATGTTTACAGGAAGGCAGCCTCTCAGCAAGAGGCAGAATGTAAAGAAACTCAAAAAAGCTAGAAGTAAACATCCTTTCCTATGTGGGCAGTACAGGAAGGAAATTCTAGAGACTCAGGAAGCCATCAGGTCTGGGAAAGGGTTGTAAGACCCCCCACCCTAAGGCTATATAAAGGGGAAGAAGTCCTCTCCTTGGCCCTCCTGCCTTATTGGGATTCTGCATGTATGGTGTTGGTGATGGGTTTCTCTCTCTGCTTGAACCTGTGAAAGAGGGCCAGCCTCTTTCGCTGTTAAGGAACTTCCCTTCAATCTGTAGCTTCAATAAATACTTTCCTCCCCCAAATTGTGCCTGGTTTGAAGATTCATCCCAATGGTGTGTGGGCTGACTGCAACAGATCTTATGTGTCTGAATTTGTGCTTTGGACTGTGTGAGGTATCCTCAGTGTCTGTCTCCATTATCTTTTCATATGTTATCTGATTTGCTGTGAAGGTAGCTCTCTTGCTCATCTCAACACTTCCTCAATGGTTTCAGTTTTGTTTGGGCCCAATATGATAAGTTAGGGATGGTTCATCTCCTGCTTGGGTGTCAGGCATCATCCCATGTCTTGTTGGTGGAATTGGGTTGTCTGTGTCACTACCTTATGAAAATTTAAGCAGAATCTCTAACAGAGAGTGAGATCAGGATAGGTTAAATGAGACAAACGTTAATTTGACAAGACTCTAATGGGTGTAGCCTCTCTGTAGATCACTGGTTAGTGGGGATTTCCCCTGGGAGCCAAGGTTCTTGGTCCTCATAAGGGTTTACACCCTTGATCCCAGTTCCAGTTAAGGTATAGTTGCCACTGCAAATATCTCTTAGTCAATCAGCAAGCCATTGATTACCCACCTAGGTTTAGCATCACTATTGCACAGATGAGGACTTCTTGGCTTGCTGGTCTCTACCATATAGCAGTGTCCTCAGCCTTCTTGTTGTTGTATATCACTGACCTCTGCTTTTTCTGAATATCATTGGCCTGTTTCCCCTGGAAGCTCAAGTAATGCCTTCCAGCACTACACAGTCTATCTGGGAGCTGGTTACCTTTTTGAATCCAGCAGGGTCCCTTGATGTTATGTGATGAAAGTCTATGGTATCTTCGGCAATATCTTTTGCTGGAACAGGTATTCAAGAGCTTTGACATAAACCTGTCTTTTTTGCACGGGAGGTGAGCATAACCTTCTGGGTCTCTAGATCAACAGCTCTGTGTGGGAAGTGACCAATTACTGGAACAGGGAGTTATAGGCCGGAGCAATTTGTCTTGCGGTTAGGCTTCTTCCCACCCTATTCAGGGTCCCCCTTTACCAGAGAGCTTACTTACTTTATGAAAGTTAGGATTTTATGGTATTTATTCATTATTGTTTAGATTAGTGGTGTGACATGGTAAATTCAATGACCACATTGTGTCTGGAAAAAAACATTCAAAGCATCACTCTCACCATTTGGATCTTACATTTTTCCCATCACCTATTCCACTATGGACCCTGAGCTATGGAAAGTGTGATAGAGATGTCTCATTAAGTGTACTTCTCTAGCACTTTTGTTGTAGCAAAATGAGTGTGAGCTCACTGCCCCCCCTCCCCTGCATTCACTGCTAACATCCTACTGATGTTTGTCCACCAGATGGCTAATCCCATTACATCCTACTGATGTTTGTCTGACAGGTGGCTAATCTCATTGCATGAAGTGGAAAACTGTCAGGGCTCTGAAGTTCTGTGAGATAAGGAAGAGACAAGGCCAGAGAATACCTGGTGAGAATATCTGAATCCTATTGTAAATGTGTAAACTTCTAGGTGATGGTAACTGGCATGTGTAATGTCACATACCTACTCTGTACTGACTATAAAACCCCTTGTCAACTGGGGTGTGTGGCCCAAGACCTTTTTCCTGAGCTTGGAGCCCCCGGGCCCGGGTTTAGAATAAAATTTCACTCTCCTCTTGCCAAAGCAGCTCTGTCTTTTGTCACTGGGTATTTCTGCCACACTTTGATGAGTTTTTTTTTAATTTCATTTATTTATTTACAAGCAAAGAGAGATAGAAGAGAGACATACGGAGAAATGGTTATCCTATGGCCTCGAGCTGCTGCAAAGGAACTTCAGATGCATTCACCACTTTGTGTATCTGGTTTTATGTCAGCACTGGGAAATAAAACATGAGTCATTAGGTTTTATAGGAAGCACAGCAACCACTGATTCAGCTCTCTAGCCCCAACTTTGACAAGTTTTGAATCTCCCCAGCAGTCACTGCCATCTGAAAATAGAAACTTCCCTAACCAAAAGTGAAAGCAGCACTATTATATGGGCATAAAAACAACACTAGGACTCCCCCCAAGGCTTATGACCTTCCCAGTCATAAGCTTTTGACTAGGTTTTCCGTATCAGCCATAAATTCCTTCATGAGAGCATTTGGTTACTCTTCCCCCATCTCCTGGCTCTTATAAGCTTTCTGCTCCCTCTTCCACAAAGTTACCTGATCACTGGAGGGGTGGTATATATTTCTTAGTTAACTGTGAACATGGCTTTTCTCTTCCAGCACATTTCACAGCACCTCCTGGTACTATGAAGTCTAACCCAGGTTGAGGAATCTTCCATTTTACTCTATTCACAATAGCTAGGAAGCAGAAGCAGCCTAGATGTCCATCAACTGATGAATGGATAATAAAAATGTGGTGTGCATATATTGTAGCAAAATGATTGTGAGCTCACTGCCCCCCTCCCCTATATTCATTGTTACATTCTTTAGGCCACAGATGGCTATGAGATGAGAAACTACCAGAGCTTTGAAGTTCAGTGAGACAAAAGAAGTAATTGCTTTAGGAGAGACAAGACCGGAGAATACCTGGGGAGAATATCTGAATTTCCTGAGACCTATTGTAAATATGTGAGCTACTAGGTAATGGTAATTTGCATAATGTCACATACCCTACTCTGTACTGACTATAAAATATCTTTGTAACTGGGGTTTGTGGCCAATGCTTCATTTATGCTTGGACCCCTGGGCCCGGGTGAAAATTAAAATCCCCTCTGCTCTTGCTGCAAAGGCTTTGTCTGTTTATTACCGAATATTTCTACAACATATACATAATGAAGCTTTATTCAGCTGCTAAGAAAAAATGAAAATATGGAATTTACAAGAAAATTGATGGTACTGGAAATATACTAAGTGGCATAACCCTGGCTTAGAAAAACAAACAATGAATGTCTCTCTTATATGTGGATTCTAGCTTCAAATTTTTAAATTTGTATCTTTAAAGTCAAAGTGAGAAGAGGCCAGGAAACTAAATAGAAATCATAAAGGAGTGGGATAAAGTTAGTGGGTGGATAGTAGAATACATGTCAACATTTTTAAAAAAAATGTTAAACAAGAGTAGTAAAGACAGGGTTGAGAGAACTTCACAATAACTCCAGAGTTATTTATTAACCAGGAAATGCCAACGTTTTCTCAAGGTTTAAATAAACTAACCTAAAATCAGCACTCTGATCTGAACAATAGCCATCAAGATAAGTAACCTGAATAGCTATCTGGATTAAAGGAGTCTTAAAGTAGTTTAGTAGTTATTGCTTTCCTTCCTTCTCATTTTCCTGTACTAAGGATCAGCCACTTTATGGAGTCCTACATTCAAATCTCCTAGAGGGTTAGATTTCCTTTTCTCTACCATGTTCATCTCCTGGAGGCTCATGGGGCCACAAGAGCAGGGGAGTGAAATCAGAACATGTCTCAGGCCAGGAAGCCCATCTGCTCTCAGGGAGACCTTTCTGTGCTCCCTAGTAATACGAGAAACTCGTTCCAACTTGCCACTTATCTGGAGATGTAACTTAGGGTTTTATGATCCCTAGTTTGGTCACCTGTGAAATAGAACTCATAGTAACATCCTTAAAGACTGGTTCTGAGGGAAAGTGAGTAAACTTGTCACAGTGCTTGACACAGTTGATTTCAATGGTTCTTTGAATGTTGGGAAACAGCAATAGGTGTTGGCTGAGCTTTGGGGCTCAGGTGAACAACATGAAAATCCTTTTTCATTTCTTCTCCAAATGGGCAAAGATATATAGACAAAGAAAGAGAATATGTGATGTGCTCCGAGATAAAATTTGAGGCTGAAATCTATATACATTTAGGATGTATCATCTCTCCTAAGAGCTGTTCAATCCCATACCTTGGAACACACCCAAATCTATTTCCACACAAAAAGAAGAGAGGTGCATCATTGAGCTCACTGGGTGAGCTTTCTGACTGATCACACCAGAGAAGCAAGGAGTGTTTGCATAGTGGTAGCGCCTGAACTACTAGGTATGTTAGTGTATTTATAGGAAAATTCTAGTCTCATCCATATTATGAGTTTAAGAGTCCTCACTCAGATCATGAGTTATCCAGCTACATAACAACAGGATTTCAGCAATTTTTCTAATATCTGTAATAAAATTAAAGTATTATGGGCATTTTATTGGTGTTCAATTGTATATTCTATGTTCACTAAATATGAAATAATATAAAGATCAATAATTATTTTATTGGAGATCTCTCAGAGCAGTAAAACAGAAATAAACTGAGAGGTAAATTAAATATATGGGTATTTTTGAAGTTAAATGTGAAGTGAGCTGACTTCTTCACACTAACTTTTAAACCTGCTCAAGTTTTAAGAAATTATAGATCATCAAAATATCCATTTTTGCCTATGAGATGAGCTTTACATTCACTCGTCAGAACATGTCTCAACTTCCCAGGTTTCAGTAGGAGCCATAAGATGATGCTTCTTCTTCCTGCACTCTACAGAATAAAGCTTCTTTTTTTTTCCAAGGTAGGATCTTGTTCTAGCCCAGGCTTACCTGGAACTCACACTATAGCCCAGGTTCGCCTCAAATTCGTGGCATTCCTCCTATTTCAGCCTTCAGAGTGCTTGGATTAAAAGTGTGCACAACCATGTCGAGCTCTGAATAAAGTTTCTTGAATTGGCAGTAAGAGAGAGAGGGAGAGAGAGAGAGAGAGATAGAGAGAGAGAAAGAGAGAGAGAGGACACATCAAGGCCTCCTGCCACTGTAAACAAACTTGAGAGGCATATGCCAATTTGTGCATTTGGCTTTATGTGGGTACTGGGGAATTGAAATTTTCCTTAGAGAATACAGACATAAAAGGAGTGGATTCACTTTGTAAGCTTTGAAAAAGTTATACATGACCAGGTTAACATAAATGCTAGCTAACAAAATTTATACATCAAGTGTATTTGTTCTCCATGTTTCTGACTTTCTCCTTTCTGTCAGATATTTAGCGAACAGTACTGGATTTCACTTTAAGGAGTTGATAGGGATAAAAAGATGATGACAGATAGATGATAAATGAATATAGAAATATAGAGACATGTAATGAATTTATAAAGGAGTTAATAATGAAAATCCTCATTCTAAAAGGTGATTATTTTTAGAGAAAAAAGGCAAATGCAGTCAGAGAAGACTGAAGTAAGTTTCAATTACATATGTGATATTTTATTTCTTGATATAACTCTGTGATATTATTTTCTATAACTTTTCAACTTTGTCATATCTATTTATAGCTGATAGCATTCACATATATGCCTTATCCAAACACTACTTATAAACACTATTATTTACAACTTTTCTAAAGTGTTGAGTCATGAAAAATCATTGTTTTATAAATGTATTTTTAATTTTTTTATTTAGTATTTATTTGCAAGCAGAGAGTGGACTGGAAAGATGGCTCTGCGGTTAAGGTGCTTGCCAGCAAAGCTTAAAACCCAGGTTTAGTTCCTCAGTACCCATGTAAAGCCAGATGCACAAAGTGGCACATGTTTCTGGAGTTCATCTTCAGTGGCTGGAGGCCCTGGCATGTCCATTCTCTTTCTTTCTTTCTTTCTTTCTTTCTTTCTTTCTTTCTTTCTTTCTTTCTTTCTTTCTTTCTTTCTTTCTTTCTTTCTTTCTTTCTTTCTTTCTTCCTTCCTTCCTTCCTTCCTTCTTTCTTTCTTTCTTTCTTTCTTTCTTTCTTTCTTTCTCTCTCTCTCTCTGTTTGAAAATAAATAAATAAAAATATTTTAAAAAGAGAGAGCAGGCTGGAGAGATAGCTTAGAAGTTAAGGTGTTTGCCTGCAATGCAGAAGGACCCAAGTTCGATTCCCAAGTACCCATGTAAAGCCAGAGGCACAAAGTGGCACATGTTTCTGGAGTTCATTTGCAGTGGCTGGAGACCCTGACATGCTATCTCTCTCTCCCTCTAAATAAATAAATAAATAAATAAATAAATAAATAAATAAATAAATAAATAAATAAATAAAATTTGAGAGAACACAAGGGCCTTCAGCTGCTGCAGCAAACAAACTTCAGATATATTTACCACTTTGTGCATCTGGCTTTATGTGAGCACTGGGTAATTGAACCTGGAACATTAGGAATTTCAGGCAAATGCTTTAAATGCACAGCCATATCTTTATAATACATTTTTTACAATTGGGAAGCAATGCCAATATATTATTTTTAACTAAGATTCATAGTTTATTGACAATTTTTCAATGGCATGTGTCCATGATTTCTATGTCATACAGGATATAAGAGCATCCAAATCATGAGAAATAAATGTGTATTATTTTCAAGCAATTGCCTTTAAGCACTAAGCCATCTCTCCAGCCAGAGTGTCTATTATTTTCTGTCTCAGATTAAGATATTTGCATAGAAATGTAAGAACAAATATCTATTACCTACATATAGCACAAAACTGGAATTAACAGAAAAACAAAATCTTTTTGGTAAGAAGACTCAATGTCATTGACATGTCAATTTCTCCCAGTTGATTCATCAATTTAAAGTGATACCAATTAAAATCCATTAATTTTAATGGATTAGACAAGTTTATTATCAAATTTACTTGGTACAACAAAGAGCAATAATATTCAGACAAAGATTGACAAAAAAGATTAATGGAAAGGGTGGCAATTGGTCATATAAAATATTAAAATATGTCATGTAGTTTACACAACACAAGAATGTGGTATTACCCATGTACAAAAACCCAGAAAGAGTAATAAAACAGTATAAAAAAGAAGTAATATTTAGAAATTTATATTACAGTTAAGAAAGTACTTCAAATTAGTAAAGATAGAATATGTGGTTTATAATGTGGTCTTTCAGTAAATGTAATACATCATATAAATAGGCTCTGAGACAGAAATCAAATCAAAGAATGCAGAAAGAGCTTTTGACAAAATATAACACCTTTTCATGATAAAAACCATTAAAAGACTAGCAAGAGACCTATCACAACATATTAAAGGCTATATACAACAAACCTATAAACAACATTATTCAAAATGGGGAAAAACTTTATACATTTTCACTAAAATTAGGAACAAGACAAGGTTATTCATTTTCTCCTTGGGTAAAACAAACACAAGACTATGCTAAGTCAATTAGACAAGTGAAAGAAAAGGGATACAAATAAGTATCATTACTTGTGCATGATATGATTCTGTACACAAGAGACCCTAAAGAGTTCACCAGAAATTGCTAAAACTGATAAACAGGTCCATCAAAGTGGTGGTACACAAAGTTAACATACAAAAATCAGTAACCTTCATATACACAAATAACAAACTTGCTGGGTAAGAAATTGGGGAAGCAATCTATCAACAATTGCCTCAAAAATACACAGAAATAAATGTAGCCAGGGAAGTAAAAGACTTATAAAATGAAAATGTAAAAAAAACACTGAAGAATAAATTAGAATCATGAGATGAGATAATCCAAGGTTTAGAGTAAGTCCTAATTCCAACTATTCTTGTCCTTGAAACACAAACAGCAAGGAAAACTGATATACGCAGGGAGTAAGATCCTATAAAGGAGACAGAATGTAGTTATGTTGCCAAAAAATCCAAGAAACTGATATGACTAGAAGCTGGTAGGTCAAAAGAAGAGATCTTCTGGGTAAACTTTCAGAAGGAGTAAGACCCGGTTCAACGCATAGCTTTTAAATTTCCAGTCTTCAGAACTTCTTATAAAAGAATAAATTTCTGTTTTTTTATGGCATAAAGTTTGTAGTAATTTGTTAAGGCCACTTTAAGAAACTAATGTACTTACTAACAACCTACCTCAAGTGTCATTTATTGTGAATAAACATCAGTTTATAAGCTGTTTTATAATTACATAAAAGAGAGTAATATCAACCATGATATCTTAAGCCAAATTTAAAAATTGGCAAATATTTCTTATGTATTATATCCTTTTTTATGGCACTGTGGCTTAAACCCAGGACCCTGCACATGCTAAACACATGCATTAGTACTAAACTACACTGTAAGTTCCCTATCCATTAAAGAATTGAGTCATTCAGTGCCCAGACCATATTTACAAGATGGATACTATTTTAAACCTCCTTTTATAGTATAGATGAAAACCTGAGGGACAGTGAAGATAAGGCTGTGACCAAGGCTGCACAGTTAGGGAGACAGACAGCTTATACTTGTACCCAGTACATCATCCTCCAGAGCCCGAGGAATTTGTAAAGATAAACTATTTTGGACATTATTTAAAAATATAACATTTATAAAAACATCTGTGCCTAATGATAAAAACATAATCGTGACCTTGGATAGAGGATTTTACTGTAACCAGAAGCCAGAAGCCAAGTGGACTGGGCTAAAGAGTGAGTGGAAGATAAAAAATTTTAGCACTGCATATAGAAAACTTTTCTGGAACTTTGAAGGAGCGAGGGAGGAATGGGGGACTCAATCCTGTCACTGAATGAGTAGGGTGATATCCAGGATAGATTATTGAGCATTTCCAATGTTTCAACCTGAAACATTTTTACAAGTTGTCATGAAGGAACTAGCTTGTTTACATGTAAACCAAAAAGTTTCTCACATATTCCTTTCCCTTACCACTCTTCTATTTCCACTAATGAATTCATGAGCCCCTGTCAATGAAATAGTAGGTTAGTTATTGGCAGATGAAAGAAAGAATTATTGTGTGTCAAAGAGACACCAATAATGCCTGTACTTTGCCTCCTCTTTCACAAAGGCAAGAGTTAAAATCCTGGTGTGGCATGATATAGCTGTATATTTCATGATCCCAGGCCTCCTGTGCTGGTGATTGCCAGATGGATCCAGAGATTTCGTATAGAGATATTAACATGCTATATTTTACTTTTCATTGCCATGACAAAATACCAGAAAGTGGGATGGATGGAAATATTGCCCAGTGGTTAAGGCACTTGCCTGCAAAGCCTAAAAGCCTGTGTTCAATTCCCCAGTACCCATGTAAAGCCAGATGCACAAATTGGCACATGCATCTGGAGTTCATTTGCAGTGGCTGAGGCCCTGGCAAACCCATTTCTTCTCTCATTCTCTCTCTCATTTTCTCTCTGTGTCTCTCTATCTCTGTCTCTGTGTGTGTATGTGAGTGTGTCTGTCATTTCTCTGCTTGCAAATAAATAAAATATTTTTTTAATATCAGAAGGTACCTAAGGAAGGAAGGATTTATTTTGGCTCACAATTAGAGGGCCCAGTATATCATGGCAGGGAAGGCATGAGGCAGCTGGTCACACTGCATCCACAGTCGGGAGGCAGAGAAATGAGTGCTGGTGTTCCGTTCACTGTCTTCTTTCAAAAATACTTTTACTTATTTGTGTGTGTGTGTGTGTGTGTGTGAGAGAGAGAAAGAGAGAGAGAGAGAGAGAGAGAGAGAGAGAGAGAGAGAGAGAGAGAGAGAGAGAGAGAGAGAGAAACCATTGCAAAGTCCAGATGTATGCACCACTTTGTGCGTCTGGCCTTACCTGTGTGCTGGGGAATTGAACCTGGGCTAAGAGACTTTTTAAACAAGGACCTATGAGCACTGAGTCATCCTCCCAGCCCACTGTTTCCTTGGAATGCTGTTATGAAATGGGGCCACCCTTATTAAGGGTGGATCTTCCCTGCTCAGTGAAATCCCCAGAGTATGCTTCCATAGTGATTCTAAATCCCATAAAGTTGACAATGGAGATTAACTATCATACATGCCAAGAAGTTCAGCGACAGCCATTAGACAAACACAGCACCTTTCCTCCCTTCTATGCTTTACCACTGAGAACCCCAGATCTGGTCACAGATGGATCTATTTTCCTATGTGGGAAACTAGATTTAGGGTAAATCAGAGGCATGATGTGAAGCATCCCTTTTAAGATTATGAAAGACCCAAGAATGCCAAAAAAATAAAAAAAAAACCTTTCTATCTATAAAACACTGAACCCCAGGTATAACAGAGAACAATCATTACTTCATAAGTGTAGATGTCTGTGTTCTCATTAGGAAAACAACACTGAAAAGTTATTTTCACAGTGCCTGTCTTCTCCCTGAGGCTCAGTTGTGTCAAAACATGTAAAGATCATTGCCGTTCCATTCCATGCTCTGGATACAGGGAAGGTTTCCTCAGTTACCCTGAGGTCAGCTCTGCAGAAAAAGTTCGTCAGTCACTTTCAAGGTGACCAAGCTCAGGCTCACACAGATCACCTGTCCAGGTAATTGGAAGAAGTTGAAGTAGTCTATCCCTCTCCACAAAGGACCCTTAAAACGCACAGGCGTGCTTTTATCTGAGTCTAGGTGCGAGGCAGGAACCCAGTCTATGTTTCAGAAGTCCCAGACAATTGCAGATGCATCAGGTTTTTTTGTCTATTAGTTCAGTGTCTCCAGCAAACTCTGGTTGATATTTTAGTGGAAAACTGAAAACCCATGTGCCTACCTTCTCCTTCCTCAGTTCTCTAGTCTGAGACACTCAGAGTTGGAATCCTTTCTCCTGATCCCAGATACACACATCCATTATTCTTCCTAGTTTCTATTTCTTTTTCTTTTCTGAACACAGGGCTTCACTATATCCCTGACTGAACATGAAGTTGCTGTCTTCCTGCCTCAGCCTCCAGTGTGCTGTGATTACAGGGATTAATGAGCATTCCTGGATTTTTTTTCTCTTTTTAATGAAAAGGAGAATACATTTTACACAGAGTAACAAGGGTAATGAAATGATTTGTTTACTATTATTGCAATTATTTGTAAAATCACAGGTAAATTAGTTTCTCTCACTGCTGACCACATGTACACTTGGCATACATTAAAGTATTTCTTCCTCCCTCAGTATAGATTGAGGTGCCCACAATATAGAGGGGATCTCTCAAAGGGAGCAGAGAGTTCACCCTCCATTACTTCCCTTGTACAGACTTTCCAGACCTCCCACATCCTCTCGGCTACACCCTCATTAGAATATGATGAAAGCAGCTGTCCAGAGCCCACTGCAGTACTCTCATTTCTGTCAGTCAACTCCATATACCTATAGACCTGCCCTGCCCTATGCATACTGCTCATTCCCACAGCACACTGGAACTAACTACTGATTCACTGTGTGTTCATATAGTATTCTTTTACACATATTAGGTTCTCCCAAACAAATTAGAACCATTTTGTATAAGCTGAATTTTAGGACCAGATCATATTTTTCTGTTCCTTATACAAGCATCTTTGTAGATAGTAGATATAGGTAAAGCCTAGGCGCCAGTTTCCACCTAGTGACAAAATACTGAATTGCAGGCTGTACATGCAACACCTGCAAAGGGAGAGCTTGCCCTCAGGCATCACTGATTTTTCCATGAACAAATGCTCTCACTAGGTATCATCTTGTATAGCCCTAAAGTACTACTTAGCTTCACAAGTATGAGCTGCTCAGGGAGCAAAAACTGGACAAACATGCCTGAGTTCAAATTGCCCAGAGGAGGAAAGTTTTGCTCTTACTTTCTCTTCAAAAGTTATTAACATGTTATGGCAAGGAGCAGTCAGACAGGGCACAGTAGCCTACATCTGTAATCCCAGCACTCTGGAGGTGGAGGTGGGAGGATCATAAATTCAAGGTCTTCCTTGGCTATAAGGTGAATTGGAGGCTAGCCCCAGCTACATGGAACCCAACTCAAAAAGGGGGAGGGGTGCTGGAGAGATGAATCAGTGGTTAAGGTGCTTGCCTGCAAAGCCTAATGGCTAGAGTTGTCTATTCTTCAATACCCACATAAAGCCAGATGCACAAAGTGCTGCGTGCATTTGGAGTTTCTTTGCAGTGTTTGGTGCGCCCATTTTCTGTCTCTCCTCTATCTTTCTCTGCTTGCAAATAAATAAATAAAAATATTTTTAAAAGGAAAAAAGCTGTTGGTTGCAGACCCTTTCACCATAGTAGTCGTCTAGTCCCTATTGGTGGATATCTCTTGTGCTTGTCATTCCTTTCCTCATACCCAGCCTCATCTAATGCTATCCTTAAATCTTCAAGGGAGTGGCACTCCGGAATTTAAAACGCCAACCAATCATGCAACAAATAATAGAATCTGAAACTAGGGGCTAAGAAATTCAGAAGAGAGAGATGCGACGTAAGTGTGTAGGTGCCCCCTGTCGACACATTTTCGTTCTTTGTCTCCATTCTTTGTTTCGCCGCCTTGGAACGTTAAGATAACTCGTCTCTATAGCAACCCACAAGACACCTGGACTACCTAAACTATATCATCAACAGACTCCTGGAGTCTGATCCGTCCGTCACTTCCGCCCTCACACTTCGATTTAATCCTCACACCTCATTCCTTTACACATTCGTTCCCCTCAGTCTCAGCTGCTCTCTTCCCACATAGCCTGCGTGCATCCCCTTAAACCGGTTTAAATCACTGCGAACTATTGCTCTCCTGCGACCTCTGCCCAGAGCAGTGGGCTGACAGTCACTGACTGGCCCCACCTTAGGTGGCTTCATAATAAAGCTTATGGAGCACTTCCCTAGTGCCGCCAGAAAAGTTACAGGAAGCTCCCATTCTCATTGTCCCTCCCCACTCCAGCTCTCAGTTTCACTCCTTGGGGTTCCTCTGCCTAGGCCAGGGACTCCTTCTTTCACAGGGATATCTTTTATTCTAAAAGATATCTAATGTCAGGCCTGTCGTTTTCCTCTGCTGCTGAACAGTTTTCCCAGTTTGCCTTGTAGAATGACTTTAAAGCTTAGCAACCATTCTGAAATGGAAACTCAATTTCTTCTCTGGATAACAGTTTACAGTGATCCATTTAAATAGCTGAGCAACCCCAAACTCTCAAAGTGAAATCATTTTAAAGGTATAACTTTCTTATGCTTTGTCTTCCAAGTTTGTGATTAATTCCTAACTCTCTTTGTAAGCAAGAACCACAGGGCTTTTGAAAATTGCACTTTCTAGGTGAGAATCTCCACTCATCCATAACTCCACCATGGTCATTGGGCAAATAATTTAAGTCTACTTAAATTAAATGGCATCCTCTTGTTTAAAATGGGCATACTAAAAGTGTCCATCTCCAGTATGCTAGAGAACAGATAAATTTGGCAAAGTCACTGAAGGCTAAGTGTCATGTCTCCACCTTGTAATTCTAGCAATTGGGAGATGAAGGTAGAAGGATCAGGAGTTCAATGTCATTCTCAACTAAATAGTGAGTTCCACAGTAGACTACATGAGCCTCTCAAAAAAACTCATAAAAATGAAAGGATAAAGAAAAAAGAAGCAGGTTATTCAATAGCTTGCATATGGCCACAGAACTCATTAACTAATAGATGGATAATGACAATATAATACAAAGAAATTTGACTCCATTCTAAATACAAATAGATTTTTTTTATTTTTAAAATTATATTTATGTTTAAGATTAAGCATCCTCACTGACAGTAGAGAAACTCACTCATTGCTTGACAATTAAATGCCATTCTTTAGTTTTCAATATCACATTAGAAGAATATGTTCACAACTTGAATTCTTCTGTCTTCTTTTTCAAAAGCATCTATAGGGCTGGAGAGATGGCTCAGCGGTTAAGGCACTTGCCTCCAGTGCCTAAGGCCCCGGGTTCAATTCCCCAGGTCCCACATAAACCAGACCCACAAGGTGGTGGCCCTGGTGTTCTCTCTCTCTCTCTCTCTCTCTCTCTCTCTCTCTCTCTCTCTCTCTCTCTCTCTCTTTCTCTCTCTCTCTGTTTGAAAATGAATAAATAAAATATTTTTTTAAAAAAGCATCTACAAAGTAGCTACCAAGCTACTCACAAAAATATGAGGGAAAATAACTGTCCAAAAAGTCAACCAAACCTAGAATTAAGAATAAAAGTATCAAATTAAAATTAGCAAAATACCTATGTTGCAAGCAAAAGGGTAAGAAGCCAAATTTCCACGGGTCAAAAAGACCTTAAGAATTCAGAAAGTCAAAAAAAAAAAAAAAGAATTCAGAAAGTCAGGACTCCAAAAGCAGCACTGTGTACAGGTTCAAAATAATATTTATCTTAGGAATATACTAGGTTTTCTTCTATTCTGGCAGAATATAAAAACATGTGAAGCTGGAAGTAACATTAAAACTGTGCATGTCAAGGGAAGGTGGGAAGAAGGTAAAGGGAGAAAGTGCAGAACAAAGGGGACTAAAGACAAGTTAGAGCCAGAGCTCTACTCCCCAGGAAAGTGCAATGGGGAAACCTTCCTTCTTAGCCAGAATCATTAAATTTTAGATGTGGCTCAAAACCTGAGAACTAGATATGACACCCATGACATCAAGTGACCCACACAAGGTTTGGGGTATTCAAAAATATTTCTTAGTTATTAAACATTTCAATTCTGAAAAACAAATCAAAAGGACACTGGGACATCCAGTCACAGAGTAGAAGGCTTTCTTGAAAAAGAACGAACAGCAGAAATTTAGGTTTGTAAGAATTTCAGCAACATGGAATGAATGAGATCAGGCTTGCAGCAAAATTTCAGTAAGGCCTCGACACACACACTAGCTCCTACAGAATGTCTCTAAGGGATGCTACTTGGACACAGATTAATAAATTTAACTGGACACTAATTTTTTGCTAAAGCTTGGAGAAGAAAATCTTCAACTATTCAAAGATTTTGGAATATTATAGTAATGACTGTTGTACAGATGTCACTGTCTGAATCTTTGGCTTAGTATTTTATCTGCTTATGTGATATGGAAAATTGTATGCAAGTGCTTTATCAGTAGTGCCAGATGAAAGCAGACACCTGTTCCTCCTTGTCTTCCACACAGAAAGAGTGAATACATGGTGCCCTAAATGTCATGTAGGAGTTCTTTCTGCAATTATTAGAAGGTTAGGGCAAAACCATTCTACTTCCCTAGAATGAGCAAGACTTAACTAGTGATCAATTTCACATGTCCTCATCATCAAGAACCACACCATGGAACAATCTGCTAAAGCAGGGAGAATTGGGATCAGTGAAGTGCTTATAAGGGTCTGTTTTGGAGAGAGAACTCATGCACATCCAGCAGAAATACCGCTTACAGCTAGGACACAACATCTTGTTACATCCCTCTGACTTCTGTATAGGAGTCCCACAAGAAGGGCAGCTCTTTGAATTCTTTTTCAGCCACATATTACTTCTCATATCTTCCAAAGCCTTCTGAATCACTCTCTTGCCATACCTCTGCTCCAAAAATCTTTTATTGGCCTCATCTGTTTGCAGGTATTCCCTTCGTAACTCTCTTAATTTATCTGCATTTACCTTACATGGAGACAGCCCATTGTAGGTCATTCTGCACAAGGTACAGAAGGCAAAGCTGCAGCTGGAGCACATGGCCAGGGTACAGCCAGGCTCTTGCATCACAGGCAGCTGGCAGATCGGGCGAGGGCAGTACAAGACCTCTACCATCATATCCAAGGTAGACTGGAGGAGAAGGCGGTCATAACGGGCAAATGACTCTGCTTCCACCAGCTCTTTGACCTGACTGTAAGGTGGGAATTCAGGCTGCGCCCTGATCCTCTTCCCAACCCAGACTCAGTCAACAAAGATCAAAGATAAAGACTTCCTCTCGTAAACAAGAAACAACACCTGGCCTGAGAGACTGTCCTTCCGAGAGACTGTCCTTCCGACCCCCTCCTGATCCTGAGAGCACGTGACCCCCTGAGCCCCGCACCCAACCTCATGTGACCAACCAGACCCCAACCTGAACGTTTTTCCTTTTAAAACCCTGATCTAAACCTGCCTCGCGCGCCTTTTTGCCACCCTTGGTGAAAAGTGCCCGGCAGCTCGTTTTTTCCTCCTATTAAAAACCTTTCCTTTCAGAGTGGTCTCTCGTGGTCATTTCCATTCTAACACTGACCAGGAGTGGCCACTGAAGGACACTTGGGTTCTGGACAGTTGAGGCTTTTAACTTCACCATCTCTGATCTGGATTTCAAAGTAGTCCTTCAGGCAGGCTCTGCAGTACATGTGTTTGCACTCCAAGAAGCACATGCACTTGCTACCCAGCTTCTCACAAAAGCAGATATTGCACAGGAACAATTTACTGTTAAAGCACTTTGTCTGCTGGGCTTCATCAAATTCCAGTATTTCCTGGATCAGACTTGACAACGACTCCACATCCTGCACAGCCCTCTCATCCACAACCTCCTCTTGCTCAACATCAGACCCAGCAGCGCCCCAACATCCAGCTCTGTGTTGGAAGTGGCTTCAGCCACCCTCTGTGTTTCCTTCTGAGACCCCACCTTAAGCTCAAAAGGAGAGACAATATTCAGGTACTCTAGGGTCTCTTCCTTAAGAAACTGTGTCCAGGCAAACAGCACCACATTGCCTCGGTGATCTTCCCATAGGTTATCTAAGTGCTGGCAGAGAGCAGA
>PVHP010016672.1:0-35541 GCA_004024765.1 Zapus hudsonius
AGCTGGAGCCTTACTGGAGGAGGTGTGTTTTTGAAGGCAGGCTTTTGGCTCCCTTTTGCCAGTCCCGGGCACACTCTCCTGCCGCTGTTTTCCACCTGCTGTGGCAGAGGTCATGTCAACCTCTGCTCATGCCATGCTTTCCCCTGCCATCACAGAGCTTTCCCTGGAGACCGTAAGCCAAAATCAAAGCTTTCCTTCCAGCAGTTGCTTTTGGTTGGGTTCTTTGTGCCAGCAATGCAAAGGTAACTACAACAGCCACCATGCCTATCTCTTTTTACCTTTTCATTGGAGCTTTCTGTATTGGCATAACCTCCCCCTCATTGTCTGGCCTTCCCTCTCACCTGAACCATTTCCTGTCTGCTTTAAAATGCAGCCCTGATCCCAGTGCATGATTCTGTCTCTGCCAACAGAGCCTTCACATCCTGTCTGTATCTGGGGTGATTTTTCATGGTACTGGTTTTCAAGAGTGACCAGGCTT
The DNA here is from genome assembly GCA_004024765.1 of Zapus hudsonius. Taxonomy (NCBI): domain Eukaryota; kingdom Metazoa; phylum Chordata; class Mammalia; order Rodentia; family Dipodidae; genus Zapus; species Zapus hudsonius. Next base: position 479 of record PVHP010016672.1, read on the forward strand.
TTCTCAGCTCTGGATAGGCATAGCTTAGGGGTTAGAACACCAGACACTCCAATTCCCCAGGTCAGTGGCTCTGAAGCTCTGGTCATACAGCTAGCAAAGAGCTAACAAGTGTCGGCTCATGGAAGGGTAATGTATGAAAGACATTTTAACAGAGTACAGCAGAAGGCAGAAGAACTCGAGCTGGGAGTGGTCCCAGGCAGAAATTCCCATGCTGACTTGGATCTGGTCTTCTTATAACCTTGGAGATCCAACTGAGGCATCCAGTTGGGATGAGCCTCATTGCCAAGTCCAACTGTGTATGGAGGACCCTGCTTGGTTGGTGGGTCACGGAGGTGAGCACAGACTCAAAGAGCCTGCAGGTGTGGGGAAAAGCCAGGAGAACTTCCTAGGAGGAAGAACCAGGAAGCTGTTCCTGACCGTCATCTTGAGTCAGGTTTGGGTTCCTACTGGAGTTGTCGTCTAGTCTCCCAGGGCAGGTTGACATCGTGTTCTTCTGGGCCTGTGTCCCGAACTGTCTGCCTTGTATGCAGTGGCGAGAGGCCCTGGCATACCCAAATTCATTCATTCTCTCTCTCTCTCTCTCTCCTTCTCTCTCTCCCTCCCTCCCTCCCTCTCCCTTCCTCTCTCTCTCGCTCTCTCTCTCCCCTTGGAATAAAATTAAAATATTTTTTAAAGAGTAATGGGTGTCAAGCCCATTCAACAGATGAAGGTTTAATGCTTGCACCCCTCTGCCCAGCACATGGTAAGAGCTGGGTAAATGTTGGCTGCTCTTCCTCTAGACCTGTGGTTGGCATTTCCCTCTTGCTATTCCACAGTTACTCTTTCTGCTTAGGCTCCGTGTGATGACCCTCGCTTTGTGACTTCCATTCCCCCCAATCCCATGGAAAGGAAAATGCAAATCCCCAACCAAGTTCTACATGGAAATTCAGGAACTGCAAAAGTTCCAGCCTCAACTCCTCCAGAAGCCCACCCTCGCCCTCACCCTCACCCCTTCTCCATATTTAATACAGGGCTTGGAGTTCAGGAAAAGAGTAAGAACTCCAGCTTTTGGGCTCCTTTCTATTTTTAGCAAAAATTTGAAATAGACTGAGAAGGATAAATTATAAACCATCCCATTTATTGAGGGGAGTTTATGAATATGGGGGCTGGAACAGGGATACCATGCAGAGGCAGGGCCTGGGAGCCCATGCTGGGAGCTGAGCTTGGGAGTTAAGGACTTTCCAAGGAAAATGGACTAGAAAAAAAAAGCTAAGTGGTAATAAGGTAATAAAGCAAGAAATAAAAAAATCTACCCCACCCATTGTAGCAGATAGACTGCTGAAATTAGGAGGGGGAGCCTGACTGGTGCAGGGGCCTAGGGGTATTGGTGAGGTGAAATGAAGAGCCAAGAAGGAGGCTTTGCCCACCTGGGGAGACCCTCTTACAGCTTGTTGGGGGGAGCCTGAGAGAGCGCTGATTGGTTTGGACCCTGGGCTGGCCCCAAAAGAGGCCTGCCTACCTGAGTAGAGGGCACCATTGCTGGGGACAGAGGGATGAGACTGGGCTGGATCAGATGTTCAGTTCTCTTTGGGCCTTTTCATAGCTGGCTACCTAAAAATAAAACTACCTGGCTCCGATTTCTCCCTCCCTGCCACCTCCTCTGAAAGATTCCTTCCCGTTCTGACCTGTCACTCCATTCTGCACAGTTTAATGTTTGCTGTTCTTTGTTTGGTTCCGTTGCCTGGGAACTGTCTAGCCCTATTGATGCGAAGGTCTTTCTAGCGAGGACCCAGCCTAGCCTGCATCCTTCTAGGGCTTCGGCCAGTGGTTTGCAAGTGCTTTCTGTGCAGAGCTAGGTGGGAAATGCAGTCAACCTTCTGTATACTTTGGCACTGTAGCCGTGGATCCTTACTCATCACGCATTGACAATATTCAGAAAAAAATCCAGTTATACTGAACATAGATAAACCTCTCTCTCTCTCTCTCTCTCTCTCTCTCTCTCTCTCTCTCTCTCTCTCTCTGGCATTGTAGGCATGGGTCACTATGTTTAGCTTCTTGTTTTGTCTTGAGACGGGGTCTTGCTGTGTAGCCCTGGGTGGCTGGTCCTTGCTAAGTAGCTCAGACTAGCCTTGAACTTGAAGCAATCCTGCTTCAGACTCCCAAGTGCTGGAATTATGGGCACGCAGGCACCTCTACTCCCAGCTTTTCCTCCTTTTAAAAAAACATTTTAATTATCTTATTATTATTTTAACTTTTCATTAACAACCTCCAAACATATGGACAAATATACCATGACCATAAGCCCCTCCAACTACCCTCCTTTTCCCCCTTCCCAAATCCCCCTGCCACGGAATCCTTCTTTCCAAGTCTCTCTTCTGTTTTGATGTCATCATTTTCTCCCTCCTATTGTGCAGGTCTTGTGTAGGTAGTGTCAGGCACTGTGAGGTCATGAATACCATGGTCACTTTGTGTCCAGAAGACAGTATTATAAGCACTCCTCCCCTTCCTTTAGCTCTTACACTCTTGCCTGAGCCTTGAAGGGTGTGATAGAGATTCTCACTTAGAGCTAAACATCCACTGTCACTAACAGCACTTCGGTGAGTCTTGAGTCCTAGTGGTCACCACGGTCTGAAAAGAGAAGCTTCTCCAACCAAAAGGGAGAGCAGCACTAACATATGGGAATAAGTGCATTTAGAGGGCAGGTTGGTGGGCATAATACATCCTTTAGCCAGGCAGCATTGAGTAATTTCTCTCTTAGGGCTTATGACCTTCCAAGCCATAGACTTTTGATTAGGTTCACAATATCATGCAGGAATTCCCTCCCATGGAGCAGGCCTCAAATCCAACCACAGAGCAGTTGGTTTCCCCCATAACAGACATGCCACCATTGCACCAGTAGGTATATTTGGCCTGGCTGTCTAGGCATAAAACTTGTGGGCTTCACTGCTGATTAAGACTGTTGATGACTCCCCCCACCACACCCCAACAAGCTGCACAGCTCTTTCCAGCATCCTGACAACTAGTCAACAGGGGGAAGGCTTCCAGCGCAGCTCCAGCTTGATTTCTCCCTGACCTGCAGCCCAAGCCTGTGGAGTCTTCAGCAATAGGGTCTCCCACCTAGTTCTAGTGGGCAACCAAGAACCTTGGCAATAGCCTGTGATGCTTTGGAGGCCTCAGATTCCTCCCTGGCAAACAACTTGCTGGAAGGTACCCACCCCTGGCACTTGAAATTCTCCTTCCTTTTCTGTCTTTGCTTTGTGATACTAGGGGTCAAAGCCAGGTCCTTGCACACACCAAGCAAGTGCTCTGCCGCTGAGCTACACTCTCAGCCACAGACTTGTTTTCTTCTCCTTATTTCCCTAATTCAGTAGGACAACCACTTACATAGCATTTACCTTGTACTAGGTACTGGGTAGAAGTAGCCTAGAGTTTATTTACAGCACATGTGCTGGACATGGTGGTGCACACAGCTATAATCCTAGCACTTGGGAGGCTGGGACAGGAGGATTGTTCGTGAGTTCAAGGCCAGCTTGATTTACATAGCAAGCAAGCAGTATAAGAGAGGATTGCAAAGGCTATGTGTGAGTACCCCATTCCACAGGGACTTTAGCACCTATGAGCGCCCTGTGGGGTCCTGCAGCCATGGATACTGAGGCAACACAACAGGGCACACAGCCTCTGTTGCAGCTCTCAACCCTTTGCTGAGCCAAGGGTGCAGCCCCAAGACTGCCCTGAATGACTGGACGTTACTGCACTTCACCTAAACTTTACATATGGACAGAGATCTGAACTGATACAAAACTTCCATATTATGAAATATTCCTTAAAAATTCCCCTCATCACTTAAAAAATAGAGATGGAGGCTGGGGAGATAGATGGCTCAGCAGTTAAGAGCATGTGCTGCATGTGCATGAAGGCCTTCTAGGCTGGAGAGCAGCAAGTTTGACTCCCCAGAATCCACGTAAAGAGCTGGGTATGGCCACACATATCTGTAACCCAAGTCCATGAGGAAAGCAGGTGGACTCCAGAGACACGCCGGGCTCGCTGAGGGACAGACAGCTGCTCCCGTTTGAGGGAGAGGCCCCATCTCAAGGAAATCCATGGGGGAGAGAGAAAAGGACACTCATGTTTTCCTCTGGCTTCTACATGCATGCTCATGGGTGTGCATGTGCACATACACCTGTATACATCACACCACAATATATACACACACACTCGCACATGCGTGTGCACATACAAAAGCAGAGGTTGTTTTTAGCATAGGGGTCATAGAAAAAAAATGGCACTGGGCTAGCTTCGGCCTGAAGGCCTGTCGACTGACTCTTAGATAAATGCAGGTCTATCAAGGTGATTAGGACTAACTTTCTGCCCCAGTGTTAGGGATTGAACAGAGGGTCTCACTAGGGAAGTCCTCTATCATTGAGTCATGCCTCCAGTCCCTCCATGGTCAAGTCTAGGCAAGTGCTCTACCACTGAGTTACATCCCTGGCCTTCTTTTTGTTTGTTTGTTGGCTTGTGTGGGGGCATATGGTATTCGTAAGGGTGTGCTCCTGTGTACAAATTTGTGTGGAGGGCCTCTTAGCTGTCAGTCTCAGGTACATTTCTACCTCTTTTTGAGACAGGGTCTCTCATTGGCCCAGTGCTCACCAACTAGGCTAGACTTGCTGGCTGGTGAACTGGGACCCTCCAGTTTCTGTCTCCCAGCCCCAGCGTGACAGGCACACCACACCTCTTCACTTTTATTTTGAAACAGGGTTTTCCTCAGTTGCCCAAGCCTTGAACTCATCATCCTTCTGCCTCAGATTCCTGAGCAGCCAGGACTACTAAGCCTATGTCATCAGACTTGGCCAGGTCTTTTTAATTGCTGAAGGAAGAGAAAATTCCTGGTGTTTGTCTTTGACCTTGTGCCTGGCTTTTCCTACAGCCCAAGAGAAAAATTCATGTGTTTCAGTGTTCCATGTACACATGCTCGCACTCAAGAAGTAGAAATTACCTTTGGGGGCTGGATTGCTCAGTGGTTAAGGTGCTTGCCTGCAAAGCCTAATGACCAAGGTTTGATTCCCCAGTGCCCACATAAAGCCACTTGCACAACACAGATGCGCATGCATCTGGAGTTTGTTTTCAGTGGCTTGAGGCTCTGATGTGCCCATTTTCTCTGTCTGTATCTCTTTTCTCTATCTCTCTCTGCTTGCAAATAATAAATTAAAATATTAAATAAAAATAAAAAAGAAATTACCATTGGATAACTCATTAGTTATCAAAGGTAGGAACAACCTACTGATGATACTTCAAGCCAGTTTAAGGGTCTAGCACCAATATTTTTTAAAAAATGAAATAAGAACAGAAAATATAAGGAAAGCTAAGCTAAGGTCCTAAAGGAAAATGTTTTCTGTGCACCTTTTGTGAGCCTTATGTTTGTGAGACTAGGTCACTGTGGGCTTCCTATTGTTGGGTAAGTAATGATTTAAATAATTTTGCAAAGCAAAGGAACTTAAGGAGCTTATTTAAGGGATGGATTTGAAGCACATGGGTGAAGGAAGAAGGAGCCAGGACATAGAAGAGGGCAGGGCAACCTGATTGCTGGGCCCCATAGGATGACAGACAGTAGAAGTGTTGTGTGGTAGCTATCATCTTGTTGCTGGAACAAAACACCGGCCAGAAGCAGCTGGTGAGAGGCAAGGGTTTATTTTGGCTTCCAGTCTCAAGGGAAGTTTCATCACGGTAGGGAAAGCATGGCAGAGCAGAGGCTGGCCATCACTTCTAGCCGCAGCGGCTGGCAGAAAGCAGCAAGGATGCGAACTGAACTCTGACAAGGGCACATCTGGACTATAATAACCCAAAGCCCACCCCAGCAATACACCTCCTTCAGCAAGCCTCCACCTCTCAAATGTCTTCTGCTGGGACCGTGCATTGAAAACAGGAGTCTGTGGGGGACACGCGATTTAAACCATCACATGCTGTGACCAGAGCAATGAGAAGGTGCTTACAGAGCAAAAACTACCGATGGTAGTGGGGGTGAAGTTGGTTTATCCTGCTAAATAAAAATAACCATCACTCCAAGGTATTTGATTTATTTTTGAGGCTATTGAAAACAGGACAGTTTCACTGATTTCAAGGAGGTGAATGACTTGTAAAATTGATACAGATTAAGATACAGGGTATGGGGAAGGGTTGGAATTAAGATAACCCCCAGTAAAAATCTCAGTGCACCCCAAGTTCAAAGAATACCTGAGCTCTTGTCTATAAAGTTAAAGAATTAAAATCATAGACAACAAGATAGTAAGGTATAGTGGGAAACTTTATTATTTAAGGTAACATGGGGAGTTACAGAGTTCTCCAGCCACCAGTGTGGAGAGAACACGTGTCAGAGAGTTTAACAAAACTTACATTATTTAGCTAAATAAGCATAAACTGAAAAGATAACAGTGAGCTCCCATCATGAGAAAGAGAGATTCATGAGGGAAAAAGTCTGGAGCCTGCCCCCCACCCCAGCCATTAGCTGAGGTAGGGGTAGGCCTTACCTTCCTGAGGCCTGGATCAGCAGTCTCTTTACTCCATTGCCACATGGGGGAAGAGAGAGGCGGACTTCCTCTGGGGAAGTGAATTTAAGTTTTCCCCAGGTGAGTCAGAGAGACAGTTGATTGGTTCATATTTGACCAATCAGCCCCTAGGTTGTAGCTCTAACTAGCTAGATACCTCCCACTCAAGGGGAGGGGGCTGCCTCTGCAGAGAGGTCTGACAGTCACACAATGGAAACATAAAAACACTCAAGAAGGAAATTGAGAAGGACATGATAAGATAGAAAGACCTTCCATGCTCCTGGATCGGTAGAATTAATATTCTGAAAATGGCAATACTTCCAAAAGCAATATACAGATTCAATGCAATGCCAATAAAAATCCCAGCTACATTTTTTATAGAGAAAAAATAATCTCAAAATTTATTTGGAATGGCAAAAGGCCTCAGATAGCCAAAACTATCCTTAGTTTTTTTTAAAAAAAAAAAGCTCCTCAAGAAGTATCACCATTCCTATTCTAAAGATATACTACAAAACCATAGTAACAAACGGAGCATGGTATGGGCATAAAAATAGACAAACAGACCAATGGAACAGAATTGAAGACCCGGCTCTTAGTATGAGTAACTATAGTTACTTGATCTTCGACAAAGGTGCCAACAATGTTCGCTGGCGTAAAGATAGCATCTTCAACAAATGGTGCTGGACAAATTGGATAAATACTTGTAAAAATGAAATTAAACCCACTCCTCTCACCATGCACAAAAATCAACTCCAAATGGATCAAAGACCTCAACATAAGACCTAAAACTCTGAAAACCCTGGAAGAAAATATAGGAGGAACTATCCATGAGAGAGGAGTAGGGAGAAACTTCCTGAAGAAACCTCCAGTATCCCAGAAAGTTCAACAATCACTTAGCCAATGGGATCTCATCAAGCTAAAAAGCTTCTGAACAGACAAGCATACCGTGCTCAGAGCCAATAGACCACCATCAGACTGGGAGATGATTTTTGCCAGCCATAACTCAGATAGAGGTCTAATATCTAGAACTTACAAAGAACTCAGAAAATTAAATTATAAAAAAATCAAGCAGCCCTCTCACAACATGGGGTATTGATCTCAATAGAGAATTCACAGAGGAGGAAACACAAATGGCCAATTCTCACTTAAGAAAGTGTTCATCTTTTTTTTTTTTTTTTTTGGTTTTTCAAGGTAGTGTCTCCCTCTAGCCCAGGCTGACCTGGAATTCACTATGTAGTCTCAGGGTGGCCTTGAACTCACAGCAATCCTCCTACCTCTGCCTCCTAAGTGCTTGGATTAAAGGCGTGCGCCACCATGCCTGGCCATTCATCATTCTTAATCATCAGAGAAATGCAAATCAAAACTACAATGAAATTACATCTTACTCCAGTCAGAATGGCAGTCATTTAAAAAGCCACTAACAATAGATGCTGGTGAGGATGTGGGGCGGTGGGGGAGAGGGGGGAGGAACCCTCATTCACTGCTGGTGGGATTGCAAACTTGTACAACCACTGTGGAAAGCAGTGTGGAAGATCCTGAACAAAATGAATATAGAGCTCCTAGCTGTCTCTCTACTGGGCATCTACCCTCAAGATGCCTCACCTCATCACAGAGACTTTTACTCAATCATGTTTATAGCAACTCAGTTCATAATAGCTAAGAATTGGAATCAACCCAAATGCCCATCACTGGATGAATGGATATCAAAGATGTGGTACATTTACACGATGGAGTTCTACTCAGCGGAAAGGAAAAAAAGACCTTATGAAATTTAAAGAAAAGTGGATGGACTTGGAGCAGATCATTCTTAGTGATCTCACACAAAAACAGAGTCAAGTGCCACATATTCTCCCTCATTTGTGGTTCCTAACCAGGGTAAGCTGGAACAGCAAGAAAACCTGACAGTGAGCTCTCGAGGAAGCCATGGACACCGGCTGGTAAGGGGGCCCTGAATAGGGTAGAAGGTAGCTTAACCCCAAGACAAATTGCCTGGGCCTGTAACTCCCTGTCCCAGTCACTGGTTACTTCCCACAGTGAGTTGTTGATCAAAGAGACCCACGAGGTCCCCAAAACAAGACAGGCTTATGTTAAAGCTCTTGAATACCACCCAGGCCAAAGGTAAGACCCTATTGCTGAAGATACCACAGACTGTCATCATGCAACACAGAGAGACCCTGCTTGATCCAGAATGGTAACTAGTCCCTAAAGGCTAGCATGTGTAGTGCTGGAAGGGGTTAGACGAGCTGCCAGGGCAAACTGGCTAATGATATTCCAAGAAAGCAGAGGTCACTGTCATACAACACTGAATGATGCTACGAGAATGCTGAGACCAGCAAAGCAAGAAGTGCTCGTCTGTGCAATAGTGGTGCTAAACCTAGGTGGGTAATCAATGGCTTGCTAATTGGCTAAGAGATCCACTCAGTGGCACTCAGCCCTTAAATGGAACTGGGATCTATGGTAAACTCTTATGAGGACTAAGAAACTGGGCTCCAAGGGGAGCCCCACTAACCAGTGAGGCTATACCCATTAGAATCTTGTCAAATTAACAAAGTTTGTCTCATTTAACCTATACTGATCTCACTCTCCGTTGGAGATTCTGTTTGTAGGTTTCAGAAGGCAGTGAGAACTGTGGGCACCCAATTCTACCAACAGGGCATGGATGATGGCTGACACCCAGGCAGGAGATGAACCACCCCTAACTTACTTACATAGGGCCCGAATGACACCTTTGAGGAAGAGGTGAGATGAGCAAGAGAATTACTCCACAGCAAGTCAGATAACCTATGAAAGGATAATGGAGACAGACACCAAGAATACTCACCCAATTCAAAGCAGAAGTCCAGAGACCCTCAAGATCTCAACAATAAAGCAGACCTAAAACTCACCCACCACGACTCAGGGAACTGAGCGGAAGAGAGGGGCAGAAAGAATGTAAGAGCCATGGTGGGGGAGAATATCCAGAGTCATTGCCCCCCCCAGCAAGAACAACAACAACACACACACACACACACACACACACACACACACACACACACACACACACACACCTGGCTACCTCTCATATATTCCATAACTCCCTATCCCATGGACTGGTTCAGCAAGCCCACTGAGGAAGGCTTCCATCAGATTGGGGACAGGTAAGAGGGAAATGGGGGTACCATCACAAGACTTGCATGTACAATGTATCTAATTATTGAAAGTAAACATGAAACAAATTTTCCATTACAAAAAATAATAACCATCATTATTGTTTTGACAATAGAAGGTTAATGCTCCTAAGTTTTAATGAATATTTTTAGTAGAGAGAGTATAGAGAGAGAGGACAGGCATTTGAGGACTTCTTGCTATTGCAAAGGAACTCTAGACACACATGCAAATGGATTTATGTGGGTTCTGGGGCTTTGCAAGCGCTTTTAACCACTGAGCCACCTCCTGAACCACATAAATTTTTAAATAAACAATGAAAATCAAAAGAGAATACCAGTGACATTAAACTAATGTTGCCAACCTCAGATAACCAGTGAGACCATCCTTCCAGGTGTCCCTCCGTCTCCTCCTCTCCTTTTCCTCTCTTCTCTCTGCCTACTCTTCCTCCTCCTGCTTCTTGAGGGAAACAAATCACATTTTAAAATCTTCAAGGACTCTTCCGCCCCATGACTATCTGGGGACTCTTTACTTAGGCAGAAATTCCTGTACCGGCAGGAGCATTAGTGAGACACGGAAACTTCAGTTGAAGCTACAGAAGTAACCGTGGGATCTAACAGAAACTCTGATCTGATTCTTTTGTGCCAAAGGCTCCACTAGAAACTAGGGAGGGAGGGAAGGAACCCAGGATGCACAAGGCACAGCGGCTTCCTTCTCGGAGCTCCCTGTCTAGGGGGGAGAGGTTGCAGAGAGAGAGAGAGAGAGAGAGGAGAGAGGAGAGAGAGAGGAGAGAGGAGAGAGGAGAGGAGAGAGAGGAGAGAGAGAGGAGAGAGAGAGAACATCCAACCAGCCCGTGGCAACTGCGTGGGCCAAGTGTTCTGGGGACCCAGAGGAAAGGCTTTGGAACTGGTACTCTGTTTTGGTCTCTTCCTTACCTGGTGAACCCCTTCGTTTGCTTTGAGGTCTCCAAGAACCTGGGTCTCCTTTCCTGACCTCCCAGGCTCCACTTCTCTCTTAAGACTATTTTCTTTCCTCTCACTGAACTTTCTCCTACCTGAGGATAAAATGTTCTTGCCAGTTTTCCCTCCATTCTGTTTGGGTCACACCTGGTTTATTTCCCTGGCATTTGGCTGTGTTCAGTTAATATCTGTTAAATAACTGAAAAACCTTTGAGTGCGTAAATGAGACAATCGACTCTAAGGAGAAAGGGAGCTGAGCTGGCTGTTCCAGTGATGACGGTGATCAGCTCAGACCACAGCGATCCGAGACTGTGTGGCTGGGTTGGCTGATGCTCGTGAGCGAGAAAGCGGGGGCCTCAGTGATGGCATCACACCTGTGTTACAGTCTTGAGATTTTCTTTTGTTTTTTCCAGGTAGAGTCTCGCTGTAGCCCAGGCTGACCTGGGATTCACCATGTAGTGTCAGGGTGGCCTCGAACTCCCAGCGATCCTCCTGCCTCTGCCTCCCTGGCACTAAAGGGGTGCACCACTACACCTGGAAGTCTTGGTTTTCATCGGTGTGTAAATCAGATGTGGGCCCCGTGGACGGCATCACACTGTTTCGTCTTGGTTTTAATAGGTGTGCTGTTGTTCCATAAGGTGTTCACGTTAGCAGATGAGGAAAGGCTACGTAGGGAATTATACTGTTTTGCATTTTTAAAACAGAAATATCAGGTGCCTTCCCACTTTTATCACAGTTTTAAAAAGGGAAATATGGTTCAGGGGATGAAGGTAGGTTGGTAGATCACTGCTGTGCATGAAGCCCTGGGTTCAATCCCCAATACTGCATAAATGGGGTGTGGTGGCCCAGGCCTATAGTTCCATCACTGGGGAGGTGTAGACAAGAGGATCAGGAGTTCAAAGTCATCCTCAACTACGTAGCAAAATCAGGGCTAGCCCCTAGGGGAACCTGTCTATGAATGAATAAATAAATAATATTCAGGGCTGGAGGTGCTTGCCTAGGTGTGACCGAGGTTCTGTCCTCAGCAACACAGACACACGGACACACACACACATGCATGTATGCAACACACACATACACCTGTTAAGGATTCACCAAGTGTAATGTTCTGTTCCCATAATCATTGTGATCTAAAATATGGACAATTTTGCACCTGTAGTCAAAGGATTCTCAGGAGAGAGTCTTTAGTGGTTTCAAGAATATTTTCAAAAGTTTACTCCCAAAATGAATTTGCAGCATTAACTCCCTGTTGCGGTCAGCTTTCTAGTTGCTGCACAGAAAGAACCCAAACAAAAGCGGCTTGTGGAGGAACGGGTTTATTAGGCTTACGGACTCAAGGGGAGACTCCATCCTGGCAGGGAAACCGATGGCATGAGCAGAGGGCTGGACATCACCTCCGCCACAGCACTGGAAACAGCAGCAGGAAGGTGTGCCAAATACTGGCAAGGGGAAGCTGGCTTATAACCCCATAATCCCACCCCCAACAACACAGCTCTAGCGAGGTTATAATTCCTGAACTGCCATCAGCTGAGAATCGATCATTGAGAACACATTCATTTGTTTGTGGGGGACACCTGGATCAAACCATGACACTCCCCTTCCTTTAATTTAAAATAATTATTATTTGACAGAGAGAGAGAGAGAGGGAGAGAGATAAAGAGATTGCAAAAGAGATATTGAGAGAGAGAGAGAGAGAGAGAGAGAGAGAGAGAGAGAGAGAACACCAAGGCCTCCTGCCCCTGTAAATGAATGCCAGATGCATGAGCTGCTTTGTGCATCTGGCTTTACATGGGTGCTGGGTGATCGAACCTGGGCTGTCAGGCTTTGCAGACAGGCACTTCTAACCACTGAGCCATCTCTCCACCCCATCTTTTATTTTGAAACACGAATGAAGCTCATAATACGGTTGGGCATATTTTACAAGGTCAAGTGATACTAAAATCATAACACAGTATCACAACTTGTGACTCAGTCTGGTGACAGATTCTTTAGCTTGGAGTCATCACTGGATGAGCTGTGCTTGTGAGTCAGTCGTGACTGTCCCCTGCCGGAGCTTCCTGGGTTGAGCCAGGAGGCAGCTGACTTCCCAGTCCTTCCTGGGTCACAGAACCAGGGGGGCAGCTGCCCTTCCCAGTCCAATCCCAGCACTTGGGAGACAGAGGTGGGGGATAGCCCTGAGTTCAAGGCCACCCTGAGATGCCATAGTGACTACATAGATCAGCCTGGGTAGAATGAGACCTTACCTCAAAAAAAAAAAAAATAAAACAGAGAGAGAGAGAGAGAGAGAGAGAGAGAGAGAGAGAGAGAGAGAGAAATTTATGAAACATCTCTGTGTGGCCTCTGAAGGATTAACTGGAATGAAGGCAGGAGAGAATAGAAAAGGCCCCACACCTTCCAGAGTAAATAGTGGAAACAGGATTATGGGGACTGGGGGAGTCATGTAGCCACCAGAGGATGGACCATTCTCCAGGAAATAAACTCCCACCCATGATTAAGCAAATGACCCTAGTTTAAATCTGTGGGTCAAAAAAAAAAAAAAAAAAAGACATGGTATGGAAATAAGACGAGGATCTAATGGGAAGAAGGGCTCTGGTAGGAGGGAGGGAGGGAAGGAGGGAAGGCTGTAATAGAAGGAGGGAGGGAAGGAAGGAAGGGGAGAGAGGGTCAGTAGGACAGTGGGATCAAAATGCAGTGCATACACATATGAAAGTGTCAAAAAATAAAAAATAAAAAGAAATCCATCAGATAGAATACCCAGTGGTGGCCATCATTAGGATCTTTGGCCAACCTGGTTTCTCTGAGACTTTTGTAGTTTTAGCAGTGAAAAATGCCACCTTCCAGGAAACCATCAGTGGTCATCGGAGCAGAGTGTCACTGACCACTGTCCTGCTTCATGGGGAATATTCAATGGCAGCCATAGAGCTGGTCGCTTCATTCACCACCCATAACTTCAAAAGCCAGGCTCTGCCATCCTGGGGAGCGATGGTTGCAAGAACACCACCCCAAGGAGAAAAATGTCTGCAGAGATATGTGAGCTATGAGCACTGGAGCCAAGCATCCGGGCAGTGTCAAAGGGATGGCAACAGAAGTTAGCACAGGATGCCAGGAACACAGCTGTGAGTGCGTGCGTGCATGTGTGTGTGCGTGTGCACACGTGCGTGCTGATGCACTGGCCCGGGGTGACTGCAGGAGAGCATCTGGTGTCCCCCATCACTCATAGTGGACGGCAGCACACTGTTTAGGTTTTCATAGGTGTGTAAATCAGGTGTGGGCCCTGTGGGCGGCAGCACACTGTGTTTTCATCTTGGTTTTCACAGGTTGTTCCAAAAGGTGTTCACATCAGCAGACGAGGTAAGGCTACTCAGGGAATTAATACTGTTTTGCATTTTTAAACAGAAATATCAGGTGCCTTCCCATTTTATCAGTTTTAAAAAGAGAAATTTGGTCATCCCTATTTTTCCTTGCTGTAGAGTCTCCTACTGATTCTCGAGTTTGCTGGCCCAAAGCCCTGGTGGTTCCCAGGTCCCCACAGGGAGAGGGTTCCAACAGTGTGTGGCTGTGCTCAGCAGTTTAGGCGAGTTCTGGACACTTGCACTAGGCTGTCTGAGAGCCCTCAGGCCCTCTTGGTGCACAGGAAGCATAACTCAGCACTGGGCCATCTCTCCAGCTCCACCCTCCCTGACACACACACACACACACACACACCCTTTTTGAGACAAGAGTTTCACGGAACCCAGGCTGACTTCCAACTCACTATATAGCCAAAGATGACCTTGACCTTCTGATCTTCCTCTGCCTCCTGAATGCCGAATCGTAGGCACGCACCACCATGTCTGGTTTTGTGCAGTGCTAGAGACAGAACCCCTCTGTTCATGACTGAGTCACCTCCCCAGCCCGGCTTTGTTTGAAGGAATGCACTTTCCAAGGAGACATTAATTCTGTAAGCTGGAGCCAGACTACCTTCCCGCTGGGTTTTCTGAAAGGATCTCAGTTAATGTCTGACAATTCTTAATAGCAATTTCTGCCTCATCAAGTTAACGTCTTCTTTTCTTTTCAGGCGGCTAAGACTTAAGGGATTAAATTAATTTCGCGCATTCACTGCAGGGGGCTGCAGAGATACTGTCAGGAAGCATTTATAAAACCATTTCAAAGTAATAGATGCCCATGATGAAATTCAAACCATACATGAAGGTGGAGAATAGGAAGCAAAGCCATCCCACCCCCCTAAGCTGACCACCCGTGGCAAGCGTGGTATTTGGTGTAGGTCCTCCTTGGTTATTATTCAACATGGATTTTTATATTTATTCAATTTTAACTTTTTGTTAACAATTTTCATACATGTACAGAATGCATTTTGATCATAATCCCCTCCCCAAATTTGTGTTTCCCCTCTTTCTCCTTCTACTGAATCCCCAAGTAGCTCCTCTTCTCCTTTCAGCTCCTTCATCATCCGTGATGAGACATCCATGGGTTCAGTATCGTGCAGGTCTTGTGCGGGTAACGACAGCCACCGGGAGGTCATGAAGGCAACTGGCACTCGCCCCCTTCACAGGCTCTTACATTCTTTCTGCAGTGTTCCCTGAGCCTTGCAGGTCACTTTTCTCAGCACTTTGATGAGTGTTGAGTCTCCCAGTGGTCATTGCCATCTGCAGAAAGAAACTTCCAGAGACTGACCAGAGAGAGGTGAGAACAGCACCGATCCATGGGCATAGCAGAAATACTTCAAAGGGCACATGCATTTTGCCCAACAGCGGCAGTGGAGGAGGCTTCAGATCCAGGCGTGAATTTCTATTTTTATTTCATTCTTACTTTTTGTTTGTTTGTTTGTTTTTTGTTTTTTTGAGGTAGGGTCTCGCTCCAGTCCAGGCTGACCTGGAATTCACTCTGTAGTCTCAGGATGGCCTTGAACTCAGGGCAGTCCTCCTACCTCTGCCTCCAGAGTGCTGGGATTAAAGACATGCGGCACCACGCCCGGCATTTCATTCTTATTTTTAAAATATTTTTATTTATTTGCTGGTAAGCAGAGAGAGAGAAGAGATACAGAGAGAATGGGCACACTAGGGACTCTAGCTGCTGAAACAAACTCCAGACGCATGAGCCACTTTGTGCATCTGACTTTACATGAGTACTGAGGAATCAAACCCAGGTGGTTAGGCTTTGCAGGCAAGTGCCTTAACCCACTAAACCACCTCTCCAGCTCCCTATTTACTTATTTTATTAAATAAATTTATTTATTGGTAATAAATAGAAACACCGTATAAACAAGTCTTGTGTTGGTATCCCCATTTCCCTCCTCCCTGCCCCCAAACCACTGAGGGTCCTTCTCAGTGGGATTGCTGGAATGTTCTAGGGGATGGAGGGCTACGAATTGTGCAAACAGTAGCCAGGTTTTTTTTTTTTTTTTTTGAAGGAGGCAATGCCTCTGGATATTTCCCCCACCATGGCTCTTTGTTTTTTTTTGTTTTGTTTGTTTGTTTGTTTGTTTGTTTGTTTTTCGAGATAGGGTCTCACTCTAGCCCAGGCTGACCTGGAATTCACTATGTAATCTCAGGGTGGCCTTGAACTCATGGTGATCCTCTTACCTCTGCCTCCCAAGTGCTGGGTTTAAAGGCATGTGCCACCATGCCCGGCTCACCATGGCTGTTATAATCTTTCCACCCCCTTTTCCTCAAAATTCTCCGAGCCGTGATTCCATTTTTACTTTTTAAGACAGAGTCTCCAACTCACTTTATAACTAAGAATGACCCTGAACTTCTGATCCTCCTGACTCCATCTCCTAGATCACATCTTCTACAAGTGTGATTATAAGTGTAAATTGCCACACCCGGTTTGCATAGTACTGAGGATTCAATCCAGGGCTATGTGTATTCTAGGCAAGCACTCTATATACTGAGCTGAATCCCCAGCCCAGACATTAGGGATATATTTTTAAGATAGTACCTTACAGTTCTGCCACTATTGCAAAAATATGAGACTTGGAAAAAAGAAAAAGCTTCTGTTTGAGTCATAGTCTTGGAGGTTTCAGCGCACAGTCGGTTGGTGTCACTGACTTACCTCATGGCGGTCAGGAAAGACTGGGTCCCAAAGTCCTCTTGGTGGCCACATCGCCAATGACCTGTGGCCCATCAGGCCCCATATCTGAACGTTTCCACCACTCCCAAGAGTACAAAGCTGGGGACCAAGTCTTGAACACCTAGACCACTGAGGAACATTCCAGATCTAAATTATAACAAATTGGATAATACTTTATTCACTAAATATAGTTCATTTTTTCAAACAATATAGTATGACCATCGATCTACATCAGAAATACAGCATTATCTCATCCCTTTTAATGACTGTATAATTTTCCAAGATCTGCTAAAATATATTTCCCTCAAAACATTTAGGCCACTTAACATTTTTGCACTGTATTTTTAAAAATAGTTTTATTAATTTACTTGCAAGAAGAGAGAGGAGAAAGAATGGTCACACCAGGTCCTGTAGCTGATGCAAACAAACTCCAGACACATGCGTCACCTTGTGCATCTGGCTTTATGTGGGTGCTGGGGCATCAAACCGGGGTCTTTAGGCTTTGCAGGCAGGCGCCTTAACCACTGAACCAGCCCTGCATTGTGTTTTGAAGGTCAAGTCTGGCTCTGTGCCCAGGCTGACCTCAAGCTTGTGGCATTAGCCTCTTGAGTGCTGTGATTTACCAGCACACCAGGCTAACTTTTATTTTTGTTTGTTTGAGATAGGGTCTCACTTGAGCCCAGGCTGACCTGGAATTCACTATGTAGTCTCAGGGTGGCCTCGAACTCATGGTGGTCCTCCTACCTCTGTCTCCGGAGTGCTGGGATTAAAGGTGTGCGCCACCACGCCCAGCTTTTTTGTTGTTGTTATTGCTGTTGTTTCCAGCTAACATTTTTATCTTACAAAGAACTCTGTAATAAATATATGTATTTTCCATATTTATCAATTATTTTCTATAAATTCTTAAAAATAGACTTGTGAGGAAAAAGTTCTCAGCAAAGTTTTTGGTGTTTGGGATAGGAAAGTCTCACTTCATTTCATGAGGTTTATCTTGAGACTAAATAAAAACTTTATGAGAAAAAAAAGAAATCTAACTCAAACGACATGGTGGGAAAGGCAGCAGTGCAGGTGTTAGGGCACCTGGCAGTTCTGCTCACCTCAACTAGCTGGGTCACCCCTCACCCTTTCTGGACAGCTGGCTCTTGTCTCATGGACCTGGTGAGTAAGTACGGTAATTTTCTACAATGCAAGAAGACTTTCTGCTTAGGTCTGGCGGTTCACTTGCTGTCTCCAGAATGACGCTAGAGCTGTTTTGTTTGCCTGTTCTATTTATTTATTTTTATTTTCATTTTCATTTTTTCAATGCTGAGGATTGAACCCAGGGCCTTGCGCTCATCCACTGAGCTAAATCCCAAACCCCATGTTTTATTTATTTTTAAAAAAAATATGTATTTAAGCTGGGCTTGGTGGTATACACCTTTAATCCCAGCACTTGGGAGGCAGAGGTAGGAGGATTGCCATGAGTTTTGAGGCCACCAGGTCGGCCCTGGGCTAGAGTGAGACCCTACCTTGAAAAATCAAAAAACAAAAACAAAATATATATATATATATATGTGTGTGTGTGTGTGTGTGTGTGTGTGTGTGTGTGTGTGTGTGTGTGTAAGGATGTTCCAAGGTCTCTTGCACCTAAATGTGGGTTTGGAGAATTGAGCCCACATGGGTGGGAGCCTTTGTAGTCAAGTGCCTCTAACTGCTGAGCCATCTCCCCAGTCCTGTTTTCATTTTATCTTATCTTATTTTTTGAGAAAGGGTCTCATCTATCTCAGGTGATATAGCTGCGAATGACCTTGAATTTCTGATTCCCCTGTCTCCTGAGCACTGGGACTTACAGGAGCCACAACACCTGTGTGTTTCTTTCTCTCTGTTTTTCTCTTGTCACGCTTCCTCTCCTTTAGCCGATGCTCCTCTTGGCACGCTGGACTTCTCAGTAGTTCTGGTCTTGATAGGAGAGATGTTACGCTCTTCTCATTGGTCAGCTAGGATTTCCGCTCCAGTGCTGCTCCTGTCCCATGTCTGGTACGAGAGGGAGTCCTGATTATTGATGCCAACACCTCCAGCCTTTCTGCTAAGTAGGTGGACTCCTGTGCTGGTCTATATTGACTATTGCTTTATTGACAGGACCTGTGAGGGATCATGTAGATTAGGTTGGCCTCTAGGCATGTCTGTGAGGGATTCTCTTGAACAGGGTCACCATCTTAACTGTAAGTGGCACCATGTCATGAGCTGGGGTCCTGGTCCATATAAAAAGGAGAGAGATAGCTGAGAAGCAGCTTTCGTTGCTCTCTGCTTCCTCACTGTGGACCAGCTGCCTCGAGCCTCTGCCACTCTGCCTTCCCCACAACGATGCACAGTAACCTGGAGCTGTAAATCCCTTAAACTGACTTTTTTCTCCCCAAGGCAGGGAACCCTCCCCTTCACTCTAGCTCAGGCTGACCTGGAACTCACTCTGTAGCTCCAGGCTGGCCTTGAACTCAAAGCAATGCTTCTACCTCAGCCCCCTAAGTGCCACCATTAAACTGATTTTTCTCAAGGTACTTTGACCCACTAATCCAAAATTAACTCTAACTCTTACAAAGGATTCTCTGAGTGGGATGGTGGGCAAAGACAGGCGTTATTTGTGGGTCAAGTTGAGATAAGGCAGACAGCTCAGAATCTCAACCCATCGGCGAACGTTGGCTGAACATTTACTAGCCTGCCAGGCTACAGGATGCCCAGGATTGATGAGACACGTTCCTATCCTCAAGGAATTTATGGTCTGTTAAGAGAGAAACATTAACAGATAATTATAAAATATGCCAAATGCTTCATTAGAGAGTGACTGGGTACATTGGAGCTCTAGGGCTTTTGACTCGGCCTGGGAACATCAGGCATTCATATCTGAAGGACCCCTGGGCTCGGCCATGCAGGCGAAGAAGGGAATGAGTAACATTTCAGAGGCGTGAAGCAGCGTGGTGCTATGGGGACCTTAGGGCAATTCTCTGTCACAGGAGGCACTGGACCTCGTGTGGGTTCTGCTGCCGCCCAGCCCTTCTTCATCTCATTCCTCTTTCTCACACTTTCCAGTTCAACTGAGAGCACTCACCCTGTGTCCCCTGTGCCCCAAGCACCCTGCTAGGAGCAAAGCAAGGAGTCACTGTCCTCTGGGAATGAGTCACGGAGACAACCATCATTTCACCTTGTGTTGGCCTTAGACAGGGTTGACTTCGAATTTCAGATAAAACAATAGTTTTAAAAGTAAAAGTAGGGGGCTGGAGAGATGGCTCAGTGCTTAAGGTGCTTGCCTGCAAAGCCTAACAACCCGGGTTTGATTCCCCCAGTACCCACGTAAACCACGTACAGCCAGATGCACAAAGTGGCGCACGCGTGGGGAGTTCTTTTATAGTAGCCGGAGGCCCGAGGGCACCCATCCTTTGAACTAGTGTAACCAGAGAGGGCTCCCAGGGAGACTCGAACACCACAATGGTAGTGAGGAAGGAGCCTATCAGCCAGCTGGCAACTGCACCAGGATTCAGGAACCTAAGTGCAGCCCCGAGCTCGTGCACAAGGCCTGTGTTTATACAGAAAAACCATAAGACTTTGTTTTACAATTTCATAGTTTAGTAATTATAACCTTACCAAGGTGAGAGTTCATTTCAGAAGAGCAGGAACTTCTGGAGATCTCGTCATTGTCACCCCTGGCGGCAGCAGAAGAATGTGTTAAGCAATAGCTGAGAAACACTTTGGTCTTGTGTCACAGTTGCTGATGGGGGGGTCTGGTAAGTGGCATTTCATTCCTTAAGACAGGTTTAGCTTCCTCTAGATGTAAGAGGTCACACAGAGTATCAAGATGGAGTCGTTCTTGCCCAATGAGAGCTTTGCCACATGTTAGTCTTTAGTCTTGTAGGGCCTGTTTGAGACGCCAAGCTGGCTTTGCTTACGTGAAATTACCAGGCGCTGTTCACTCTCTCTCCCGCTCTCTTTCTGCTTGCAAATAAATATTTTTGTAAGTAGAAGTAGCAACTGTGAAGATAGCCCAGTTGGTAAAGTATTTGCCTCAGAAGCATGAGGACTTGCATTCAACCCCAGAACCCAAGTGAAGACCGCCTGGGGCGGGGTGCACACTGGTAATCCTCATGCTGTGGGACATGAGACAGGCGGGTCAATTCGGGGAGCTCCTGGCTAATGAAAAACCCCGTCTCAAAAAAAGAGGGACGGTGCCTAAGGAAAAACAGCTGAAGCTGCCCTCTGGCCTCTGCACAATGTGCATTGACGAGCATATGCATCCCCCCCACACACACTCACACACGTGGGAGCATGCACTCACACACACATACACGTGCACCCCATACAATACTTTTTATTGATTGAAATCCTTCTTCTGGGTCCGTGGGTTACTTAGGGGGTTGCAGCACACATCAACTCCCTGTTCACCCACGGGAGCTGGGTGAGCAGAGGCTTGGAACAGCTGTGAGCCGAAGGAGAGATGAGACTCTCGGGAGAATGCGGCAGTGGGCAGTTCTCATTTTATTGTATAGATAGCAGTTGCTTATATAGAGGAAAGTCAGAGGTAGAAGCATAGGAAGCAAGATCTGTGGGCATCTCATGAGTTTGATAGATAGGGGCCAGTATCCTTTGGATACCTAATTTACATAGATAAATTGAGGGAGCTACGTGACTCTATACATGGATACAGACATGGATAGAATGGTGATGTTAGCAGAGGAAATGAAACCTTGTTGTTTAGGTTTGTTATTTGCAGTTGGATTAAGTTAGGCTTTGAACTGCTTGCTTTATCTCAGGGGACAGCTGTGGCCTGCCTGGGGGCTGGAGTTCTCAGGATTGCTAAGATTTACAGGGGCCCTCGGACTTTGCCTCAACTTCCTTATCGGAAGGAGACAGTCCCAGAAGCCTGCCAGACTCAGCAGAACCCTACTTCCTCCATGCCTCATCAGCAGGGTACCACACTTCTGAGCACACAGTGTTTTCATTTGCTCAGCCTGGCAATGTCAAGTGTGAGTTGCCATGAGATGGCAGCACGGGAGGACCTGAGTGGGTCTGAGGCACAGTGGGGGAGGTTATGCAGTGGGTAGCTGGGCATGCTCAGAGGAGGAAGTGGCAGGAATGGCCTGGGACTGCAGCCTGCTGGAGCAGGTGAGTCTCTGAGAAGGTCCTCGGGCCCCAGCACAAATGTTTTAGTTCCTGGAGTCACAAGGAGAGGAGAAGCAGGCGGGAAGTGAATCCACCCACCACCCCATCAGGAGGGCTGCTGCAGTGTAAATGTCAGGTTATTGATTAGAAGGTGAGTCAGCTGAGATGGGCCCTGGGCGGGAGATGTCAAGAACTCAGAGGCCAGAACACAGCCAGAGCTCAGTGTGTGCGTGCACGAGGTTCGTGTCAGGTGTCTTCTTTGATTGCCCTAGACCTTATTTTTTAAAAACATTTTCATTATTTCTGTGTGGTGGGTAGTCCAAGGATCTTTTGTTGCTACAAATAAACTCCAGATACATGATCCACTTTTTTTTATTTTTATATTTATTTATTTATTATTTTTTGCCAAGGTCACATAGCTGATAGACTTCAGGGCTTTTATTTGGACTTGGGCTGAAGTCCACCCTCTTCCAACTACAAAACATCTCCTTTTTTTTTTTTTTTTCATGATCCACTTTTTGCGTCTGGCTTTACATGGGTCCTGAGGAACTGAATCTGGCTGACAGGCTTTGCAAGCAAATACCTATAACCACTGAGCCATTTCCCTAGCTCCACCTTATTTTTTAAAAATATTTTATTTATTCATTTTTCAAGCAGAGATACACATACACACAGAGAGAGAGAGAGAGAGAGAGAGAGAGAGAGAGAGAGAGAGAGAGAGAGAGAGAGACACAGAGAGAGAGAGAACAAGGGTCACCACCTTGTGGGTCTGGCATATGTGGGTCCTGGGGAATTGAACCGGGGGCCTTAGACACTGGAGGCAAGTGCCTTAACCGCTGAGCCATCTCTCCAGCCCTCCACCTTATTTTTTGATGTCTTCATCTCCTTAGCACTTGGCTTATAGGCACATGCCGTCACACACATCTTTTGATGTGGGATCTGGGGATCTTAACTTAGGTCCTTGTCATGGCTTGATCCAGGTGTCCCCCACAAACAAATGAATGTGTTCTCAATGATTGATCCTCAGCTGATGGCAGTTCAGGAATTACAACCTCACTAGAGCTGTGTTGTTGGGGGTGGGCTTATGGGGTTATAAGCCAGCTTCCCCTTGCCAGTGTTTGACACACCTTCCTGCTGCTATTTCCAGTGCTTTGGCGGAGGTGATGTACACCCCTCTGCTCATGCCATCATTTTCCCTGCCAGGATGGAGTCTCCCCCCGAGTCCGTAGCCAAATAAACCCATTCCTCCACAAGCCACTTTTGTTTGGGTTCTTTCTGTGCAGCAACTAGAAAGCTGACCTCAACAGTTTTGGTACCAGGATGTGGGGTCATCTGTTGCTGCTAGAACCCTGATCTTGTGGCTTTGGGCTTTTGGAAGTGATCTGCAGGAGGAATGTGGACAGATTGGAAAGCTTGTCCTAAGAGGTGCCTTGCAGTGCTATGAGTACAGCTTCATGGATCATTCTGGTCAGAGTTGAAAGACCTGAATGAAATAAGAACTATGGACTGTGAGGTTTGACTTACGAGGAGGAGAAAGTACTTGGTCAGGACTGTGCCAGAAGCAGTTTGTGTGAGAGGCTTGCTGCGTTCTGCCTGCCTGTGTCCTGGAAACCTGTGCAGGGTTGTTTTATGTGAAGATGGACTGGGGTGAGCAGATGGATATGGCACAGAAAGAAGATCTTTGGGTCGAAACTGCTGCCCATTCACCTGTGATTGTTTGAGAGATGACCACCATTGAGATTGGGCCAGCTGGTCTGCATTGGAACAACAGGAAGAATGCGGACTTTTGAAGTAAGGGGCCTGAATGCTCTGTTCCACCCTGGATGAACAAGTTGGTAGCCCACCTGGTTCTGTGGAGTATGGCAAATGGAAGAAGAGAGGGTCATTGGATTTGCAACACAGTTTTGTTTTTGAAAAATGGCCATCGGTGTGTGAAGCAGGTGTGCTAGGTTGCCTGCATGGAGCCCGATGGAGCCATGAGGATGAACTGTGGGTTGCAATGGAGACCCAATATGATGCCAGGACTATGGATGGCTACCAAGGTGAGCTGCCAGCACTGGATGAAGTTTTCCCGGACTGTGAGTAGCCGAGCTGGAGGGGCGGATTTGAATCTCCAAGAGACTTTTTATTGGTTAGAATCATTGAATTTGGGAGTTAGAGATTGATGGTGCCCTGCTTGTTTAAAATCTTGTATTGGTTCAATCTGTTTTTGCTGTGCCTCGTGTTTTGCAGTGTGAATGTTCTGTGCCATTATGGGTTTATTTTTGGTATTATGGCTCAATTGAAAGCTGTGGGGACTTAAGAGTTGAGCTGAACACATTGTATTTGTATCATGTATGATTATTAGTTTGTGGGGGCCAGGGGCGGACTGTCATAGTTTGATCCAGGTGTCCCCCACAAACAAATGAATGTGTTCTCAATGATCGATCCTCAGCTGATGGCAGTTCAGGAATTATAACCTCGCTAGAGCTGTGTTGTTGGGGGTGGGCTTATGGAGTTATAAGCCAGCTTCCCCTTGCCAGTGTTTGGCACACCTTCCTGCTGCTGTTTCCAGTGCTGTGGCGGAGGTGATGTCCACCCCTCTGCTCATGCCATCGTTTTCCCTGCCAGGATGGAGTCTCCCCTGGAGTCCATAAGCCTAATAAACCCTTTCCTCCACAAGCCGCTTTTGTTTGGGTTCTTTCTGTGCAACTAGAAAACTGACCGCAACAGTCCTCTTGTTCATAACCAAGCCCTTTACCAACTGAGCCATCTCCCCAGCCCTAGATTCTTAGGAAATTCTCCCCCCAAAGCAGCTGACTGCCTGTTAACATGAATTGTAAAGAGATTCAAACCCTGGAACCCTGGCTTCTGGGAGGTCAATTTGTCTGGGTGTGTATTTTTTTTTTGTTTGCTTTGTTTTGCTTTTTCAAGGTAGGGTCTTGCTCTAGCCCAGGCTGACCTGAAATTCACTCTGTAGTCTCAGGCTGGCCTCAAACTCACAGCGATCTTCCTACATCTGCCTCCCAAGTGCTGGGATTAAAGGTGTGTGCCACCACACCCCACTATTGTTGGTTTATTGTGATGCTTGGATTCAAACAGAGGGTGCACCTGCTCTGTGAGCACGATACCCCTGACCTATATGCCAACCTTCCGTTTCTATTTAAATATGAAGTGCAGCAGAACTGATCTGTCCAAGAGAGGCTGTTGGGAGAAGGCTTTTAACAAACCACACAGGCTTTGTTTGGTGAGCTTTGGGAGAAGGATGCACGGGCAGCCTGTACATGACCCAAGGTTTCACTGGGCTTCAGCAGTGCTTGTCAGTAGGGGTGAGCCCATGCCACTCCAGGGGACGTTTGGCAATGACTGGAAACACAATTGTCACAACTGAGGTAAGGAAATGCTCCCGGCATCCAGTGATGCTGTTAAACGTGCTACAGTGCACAGGGTTCCCCTTTGTCCCCAGGAAAGGTTAATAAGACTGAGGGTGAGAAACCCTCATGGGGACATTGGATGTTATTCTGAATCCAATGACAAACATGATGCCCTGGCTTCCAATGTTAGTATAGGTGGAGAGACTGCAAGTTCCCCTCAAAGAATCCCTTTCAGCCACTGTTACAGTGAGGTGAAGCCAAGCCCTACAGGAAGCCCGGCAGGTGGATGTTGCAGGTCAGGCATGAGTGTATGAAAGCATGCCTCCTTTCTAGCCTCCTCCCTTGGCCCTGGTGTCTTACTCACTTACTGACTAACCTGACCTTGGCATGCATTCACAGCCGCATCTGGTACATCACACTCTTAGTCATGACTGAAGTCACTTTGTACCTTGGCTATTTTTCCAGAGACGCCACTTTGGAAGATGATACACAGAGAAAGCCATCCCTTAAACCGACCTGCGCCCTCCAGGCCCTTGCCTGTGCGCCTCTGCTGTGATGCACGAGCAGCCTTATCGAGGCACCACTTCCTAGGTGCTCATCAGCATCGTGGACCAAAGTAGGGGTTCTTTACGTGTGCACACTATTTATTTACAAATGTCAGGCATAAAAGTAGCCTAGAGGAAACCTGACAGCCCAAGCACACGAGAGACCTGTGTCGTGGAACTACCAGGTCTCGCCACTGAGCTGCTGGTTAGAAACATCTGTGCATGAGACAAAAATGACACACATGTACACACAGATGAATGCATGCGAAACTTCCTCATTGCTTAGCTTCCTGCGGGTTGACGTTTTTAAGGATTTCACCTTGACTTACTATCTATGCTTTATAGAGTTCTTAGCGGTCGTTCTGGGCATTGCATGATATAGACACGACTCATCGTGGTCTCGTGACATTGGTGTTTTGCCTCTTTGGGTCATTTCCACTTAAGTCCTTTTCTCTCCAGGACCTCTGGCATGCTAGGCAAGCACTCACCTCTGACCTACATTCCCAGTCATTTCTTTAAATGTTTTTAAGTTTGGTACAGGATCTCATTAAGTTGCCCAGACAGGCCTTGAACTCTGTAGTCTAGGCAGGTCTTGGATTTTTGATTCTCCTGCCTCTACTTTCTAAGTAGCTGGATTACAGGCCTGTGCCTCCAAACCTGGGTTCCAGACCAATTTCTTTTCTTTACTTTTTTGTTTGTTTGTTTGTTTTTTGCACATGTGTGGTTACATGTATGTGTGTTCATATGTGTACATGCATACATGCATACGTACATGCAGGAGGCTAGAGGTTAGGTGGCTTCCTCAGTTGGTTTCTACCTTCTTTGAGACAGGGTCTCTCTCAGCCCGAGAACTTAGCTGATGTGGCTAGACAAGCTAGCTACTGAGCACCAGATTCTCCTTTCTCTGCCTCCCCAGTGTGGGGATTATAGCCGCAGCAGCGCTGGAGATCCTAACTCAGGCCCTTGTGCCTGCAGGGCAAGTGCTTTGCCAACCACTCGTTCCTCTAATGCCCATCCATGTTTTGAATAGAATCGTCGTAAGTATTTTTTGCAAATTCATTGAAGACTATATCAGACAGGGTAATAATTTTTGATTCCCATATTATTTTATATTAAATATGGCTTAGGAAACTCATAAGAAAGATGGTGTATTATATTGACTCCTATTTTCACCTGCTGCAGGGTCTTCCGTCCCAAAGTCCCAAGTCTTCTGTTACCACTTCCGTTCCTTCTCTCCGGAGGGCATTGCTAACCACGAACTGCAGCTTTCTTTATCTGAGAAAATCTTTATTTCCCTTGGATTCCTGAAAGATATTTCTTGCCTGATCCAGAATGCACAATTTGGAGTTCTTTTCTTTTGGTACTTGAGAAATTTTGAGGCACTTCCAGCCAGTTGCCATGGTTTCCAAGGAGCCATCCACTGTCATTCAGATCCGTGTTGCTTTTCTACAGCTTGCTCTCAGCATCCTTTCAAGACTTTTCCTTTGTTGGAGTTTTGTGATGTGTCATGCTGAGGATTTCTTATGCGTATTTTCTCCACTTCTGAGTCTGTAGGTTGTCTTATCTCATCTGAGAAGTTTTCCTTCAGGTTTTGTTCAAATACCTCTTCCTTGCTGCTGCCTCCCCTCCTCTGGAACTCAGCCTTGGGGACATTCACTGCTTTGACTCCTGCAGTGCTGAGGATGGAGCCTAGGGCCTCAGGCATGCCAAGCCAGCACCTCACCTCTGAACGCTCTGCCCAACCCAGAGAAACATGTGCCCTTGTTACTGTCCCACAGGACCTGGAGACTGCTTATTTATTCATTCATAGGAAGGGTCTCACCATTGTCTTACCAGGCTGCCACATCTTCCTAGTGCTGGGATTACAGGCGGTCCACCCTCCTGGGCTGATTCTCTTTAAAATCTATTTCCTCTGTTTTCAGAGCCGTTCTCAAGCCCTCTGATTTTGTCCTGTAGCATCTAATGCAGCATCGAGGCCATTGCGTGTCCTTGGTATTTTGTGGGTTTTGTTTTGTTTTGAGGCAGGGTCTTGCTGTACCCCAGACTGACCTAGAACTCACTCTGTATCCCAGACTAGCCTTGATCTCATAGCAGTCCTCCTACTTGCACCTCCTGAGTGCTGGGATTAAAGGGATGACTCAGTTTATCTGGCTGTATCCTTATAATTTTGGTTAGTTTTTTTTTGTAATCTTATAATTTCCTTTTTTAAATTTATTTTTGAGATAAGATCTCACTCTGTAGCCCAGTATGGCCTTGGACTCATGGTGACCTTCCTGCCTCTGCCTTCCAATTCCTGGAATTATAGGTATGAACGACCACTCCTGGGTGCCTTTTTTCACTTTTTTAACAGGGTCTCACTAAATAGCCACGGTGGGTTTGGACTCCTGGCAATCCTCTTGCCTCAGCTTTCTGAGTGCTGGGATTTTAAGTGTGACGCAGCAAGCCTAGCTTGATGTGGTTTTAAGTAACCTTCCTTCTGTAGTGGTTTGATCCAGGTGACCCCATAAACTGAATGTGTTCTGAATTCTCGATCCCCAGCTGATGACAGTTTGGGTATTGGAACCTTTTTGGAGCTGTGTTGTTGGGGGCAGGATTATGGGGGCTATTGCCAGCTTCCCCTTGCCTGTTTTTGGCACACTCTCCTGTTACTGTTATCTTCCTGGCCAGGAGGTGATGTCCTCCCTCTTCTCATGCCATTGTTTTCCCTGCCATGATGGAATTTCCCCTTGAGTCTTTAAGCCAAAATAAACCCATTCTTCCACAAGTCAATTTTGGTTGGATTCTTTCTGTGAAGCAATGAGAGAAGTTAACTACCAACAGTTTTGGTACCAGAAGTGGGGTCTGTCATAGCTGCAAGAACCCTGAATCCCTTTTGGTCTTTTGGAACTGATTGCAGGGGACTGTGGAAGGATTTGGAACCTCAACCTAAGAGTGCAGTGCTCTAAGTGCAGCTTGGTGGACTATTCTGATCAAAGTTGAAAGACCTGAATGCAGAAAGAACTCCAGACTGTGAGGTCTGCTTATGAGGGTGAGAAAGAACCTTGTTGGGACTGGTCTAGAACCAGTTTGTGTGAGAGGCTTGCTGCATTCTGCCTACCTGTGTCCTGAGAACTTGTGCTGGGTTGCATTGTGTAAAAGTGGACTGCTGTGAGCAGATGGAGAGGCACAGAAAGAAATGAAATCTTTGGGCTGAAACTGCTGCCCATTCAGCTGCAGTTGTTTAAGAGATGACAACCATGGAGATTGGGTCAGGTGATCTGCATTGGGACAGCAGGAAGAATGCAGACTCTTTTGAAGTCAGGTGAATGTTGAAGTTTTCCTAATCTTCAAAGTTGGATTTATTCCTCCCTGGATTAACAAATTGGTAACCCACTTGGTACTATGCTGTATAACAAATGCAGGAAAGTGGGTCATTACATGTGCAACAAGGTTTTGGTTTTTTTGAAATGGCCATGGGCAGTGTGAAACAGGTATGTTGTATTACCTGTGTAGAGGCCCGATGGAGCCATGAGGATGAACCGTGGGTTGCAGTGGAGACTCAGTGAAATGCCAGGACTATGGGATGGCTGCCAAGGAGAGCTGCCAGCACTTGACGAGTTTTCTTGGACTGAGTAGCTGAGCTGGAGGGATGGAACTGTAACTCCAAGAGACTTGTTACTGGTTAGAAATATTGGACTTGGAGATAGAGTTTGATATTTTCCCTATTTGTTTTAAATCTTGTTATTGGTTCAATCTGTCTTTGCCATGCCCAATGCTATCTTTTGCAGTGTGAATTATTTAGTTATCTATTTTTGGAATTATGGTTTAGGTAAAGACCTTAGATTATGGGGATGTTTGAATATCATTGGGATGGATAAAAAACCATGGAGTTTTTTTTTTTTTTTTTTTTTTTTTGGTTTTTCGAGGTAAGGTCTGGCTCTAGTCCAGGTTGACCTGGAATTCACTATATAGTCTCAGGGTGGCCTTGAATTCATGGCAATCCTCCTACCTCTTCCTCCCGAGTGCTGGGATTAAAGACGTGCGCCACCATGCCCCACAACCATGGAGATTTTTAAAGATAAGCTGAATGCATTCTATTTTACATTATGTATGGTAATTATTTTATGGGGCCCAGGGGTAGATTATAATGGCTTGATTCAGGTGTCCCCCACAAACAAATGTGTTCTGAATGCTCGATCCCCAGCTGATGACATTTTGGGTATTGGAACCTTATTGGATCTGTGTTGTTTGGGGTGGATTATAGGGGTGATAGCTAGCTTCCCCTTGCCTGTTTTGGCACACTCTCTTGCTGCTGTTATCCAACAGCACCTCCTGTTGACCAGGAGGGGATGTCCACCCACTGCTCATGTCATTGTTTTCCCTACCATGATGGAACTTCCCCATGAGTCTTTAAGACAAAATAAACCCATTTTCCACAGCTGCTTTGGTTGGGTTCTTCTGTCCAGCAATGAGAGAAGTTACCTACACCTTCTGCCATCTCCAGCAATAGACCCAGAGCCTCAGGAGGTATGATAGAGCTGTCTCAGTGCTGACCACTCCACTGTCACTTCTTCTCAGCACTATGGTGTCTTTTGAGTTATTCCAGTGGTCACCACTATCTGAAAAAGAGAAACTTCTCTAGCCACAACATATAATGTCCGTCCTTATCTTTCTTGACTACTGTTGGTTAACGTCTATCCTATCTGATATTAGGATACCAACACCTGCTTGTTTCCTAGGCCCATTTGCTTGAAATGCCATTTTCCATCCTTTCACCCTAAGGACATATCTTTTATAGAGAGGTGAGTTTCTTTTTTTTCTTTTTTTTTTTTTTTTTTTTTTTTTTTTTTTTTTTTTTTTTTTTTTTTTTTTTTTTTTTTTTTTTTTTTTTTTTGGTTTTTTGAGGTAGAGTCTCGCTCTAGCCCAGGCTGACCTGGAATTCACTATGAAGTCTCAGGGTGGCCTTGAACTCCAGGCAATCCTCCTACCTCTGCCTCCCAAGTGCTGGGATTAAAGGCATGCGCCACCATGCCCAGCAAGAGGTGAGTTTCTTGAAAGCAACAAATCAAAGGATCCTACCTTTTAATCCAGGCTGTAAATCTGTGTCTTTTGTTGGAGCATTCAGGCTATTACTGTTAAGAGTGGTTATTGAAAGTTGTGTATTTAGTCTTGCCATTTCTTGCTTTTGTAGTTTTTCCTGCTTTTCTTTTACTCTCATGTTTTACCTATTATTTGAAGATGGTTTATTTTTTCCTGTTTTCTCATGTATGTGCTGTTCTTTTTCTTCAGTCTGAAGGATCCCTTCAGGTATGTTGTTGAACTGGCTTTGTAGACATAGATTTCTTTAGTCTGTCTTTGCTGTGTAAAGTCTTTATTTCTTCTTCAATTGCAATGGAGAGCTTTGCCAGATATAATAATCATGGTTGGCAGTTGTCATCTTTCAGAACTTTGACTACATCACCCCAAGCCCTTCTGGCTCTTAAGGTTTGTGTTGAGGGCTTGCCTTTATAGGTTACTTAATACTTCTCTCTTACTGCTTTCAACGTGTTTTCTTTGATTTGTGTGCTCTGTAGTTTAATTATAATATGGCAAGGAGAGGTTCTTTCCTGGTTTTGTCTCTTTGGTGTCTAAATGCTTCTTGTATCTGCATTGACACCACGTTCCCTACTTGGGGGAATTCTCTTCTTTTATTTTATTGAAAATATCTGCTATGCCCTTAGAGTGAAATTTTTCTCCTTCCACTATACCCCGAATTCTTATGTTTGATCTCTTCATAGTGTTGCAAATGTCTTGAGATTCCCATTCATACCTTCTGTGATGCTTAGGTTTTGTTGTCAACTTGACCTTTTAGTAACTCTTCGGTGGGTCACTGAGGATGTTTACAGGAAGGCATCCTTTCAGTAGGGGACAAGATGTCAAGAAGCTCAAAGAAGATGGAACTAAACATTCTTTCCTGGAAGGGCAGTGCAGGAAGGAAATTCCAGAGACTCAGGAAGCCATTAAGTCTGGGGAAGGGTTGCAAGACCCCACCCTAAGGCTACATAAAGGGGAAGAAATTCTCTCCTTTGCCCACCTGCCTGTTCCCTGTTCTCTCTCTCTCTCTCTCTCTCTCTCTCTCTCTCTCTCTCTCTCTCTCTCTCTCTGTGTGTGTGTGTGTGGTGTTGGTGGTGGGTTTTTCTCTCTGCTAGGACTCATGAAAGAGGGCCAACCTCCTTCACTGCTAAGAAACTTCCCCTCAATCTGTAGTTTCAATAAATGCTTTCCTCCCCCAAATTGTGCCTGGCACGAAGATTCATCCCAGCGACGTGTGGGCTGACTCTGACGCCTTCCTATTAGTTTGTCCTTCTCTTTGTTGGACTGTTCCAGTTCTGCCACCTTGTCTTCCAGTTTAGATATTCTGTCTTCTCCTTGATCTGTTCTATTGGTGAGACTTTTTACAGAGTTTTATATTTGACTTACTGTGTTTTAAATTTCTAGCAATTCTGATTAGAGTTTCTTAATTACTTCTATCTCCTTACTTGTATGTTGTATCAACCTCCTTATTTCCTTAAGTTGGTTTCCTATGTTCCCCTTCTGGAGTTGGTTTTCTTCTTTGATTTCTTTGAACATAGTTATAATCATTCTTTTGAACTCATTGTCAGACATTTCATCTAAGTCAGTCTCAATGAGGGTCATTTCTGATGGATTTATAGTTTTTACTGAAATTGTCTGGATTTTTTGTTTTCCTTGTATTACAATGTACAGATTTTTGCATCTTGAGTTAATTCAGTGCTTTGGATTCCTAATTATCTGCTGTATTCTTAGACATGTAGACCAGAAGGTCTTTATCTTCAGGGTGGGAGCCTAAGGTGCCAGGTGTGGCTCTTATATTAGTCCTGGAGTCTTGGATCAACACAGGTGGTCCAAGGAGTTGTAGTTGCTTGTTATGCAAATATCCTAGTAGGCTGGGTGGAGCAAAATACAGTTCTAATATCCAACTGGGTGATTTACACACATATACAAGACCAGCAGAGAGTATTTATGCATGAGTGGGTACTAAATAGGTAATCTAACAAAGCCAAAGTTCCTAAGGGTTTATGTTAATTCACACTCTTAATCCTGCTGACTGTGAGGCTGAGATGCCTGGATTATACTGATTTCCAAGTCAGCCTGGGAACGAGTGGTACCCTGTCCCCAAGAAAGACAGAAGAAAAATTAAAAAGCACGATAAATCAAGAGCTATCAAATGCAACAAACTCATTCTTAAAACCCAGCTTATTTAAGAATGGCACAGATGACCAAAAGTACATCAATCAACTCTTAACACATGACCTGTCCTGACACGGAAGGTGTAATCAGCACTTCCAGTGCAGGTCTATATACAGGCTTTGGGGTAGGTATTTGCCCCACTGCAAGATGGACCTGTTACCTTTTGGGATGGCTTCCGTCTCACCTATGCTGGGTGTGAGGCTGGGTCCCTCTTTGTAGAGCTGTGGGCTCGGCTAAGCTGGTTGGATCAATGGATCTGCTCTTTAGATCGGCTGTGCTGGATGCTGTGTGGCTGCGGGTGGCTCTGGTCTTTTGGGATCCCAGTTCTCCAGAAGGTCCTGGTGCTGGTGGTGACAGAAGGGGAGGGTGCATGAAGCTGTTGTGGATCTGCTCAGCTGGACCCCAGTATCTTCTTCAGGAGCTGCCAGCTGGTCCCTGTTGTCTTCATCAGGTCTGTTGACATTGCGAGGTCAATGTGAGTGGAGAATCCTCTCAATATGGTTCTGCTCATGCCAGGTCAGGGCCCAGGCTGGCCTGGTGTGGAGCTCTTGTCAGCAGACCGCCAAAGCCAAAATATTTTTTTAATAAATCAAATCAATTTAAAGGAGAAAGTGAGAAGCAGAAGGAGGATGAGGCTGATGGGAGAGAAGTAGCTCTATAAATTTTAAAAAATGATTTGCAAGCTTGAGAGATGGCTCAGAGGTTAAGGCACTTGCCTATAAAGCCTAATGACCCAGGTTCAATTCCCCAGTACCCATGTAAAGCCAGATGCACAAAGTAGCACATGCATTTAGAATTTGTTTTTAGTGGCTGGAGGCACTGGTGTACCCATTCTTTTTGCTTTTTCCTGTCTCTCTCCTCTCTCTCTCTCTCTCTCCCTTTCTCTCCCTCCCTCCCTCTCTCTCCTTCTCTCTCTCTCTCTCTATCCTTGCAAAAAATAAATAAATGAATTTAGTTGGGTGTGGTGGTGCACCGTTATAATCCCAGCCCTCAGGAGGCAGAGGAAGGAGGATCACTGAGAATTCAGGGCCACCCTGAGACTACATAGTGCCTGAGGGAATTCCAGGTCAGCCTGGCCTGGAGTGAGACCCTCCCTGGAAAAAGAAAACACACAAGTGATCTGAGGGAGGGAGAGTGCGTTTTGGCTCACAGTCGGAAGGGAAGCCCTCCATCATGGGGTGGGGGGAGAGCTTAGAGCAAGCAGCTGGTCTTGTCGTGTCAGCGCTCAGGAAGAAGAGAAAGTTGGTCTTTCTCTTTTGTGTTTAGTCTGGAGCTCCAGCCTCCAGGGAAGTGCGCGTGCGGGAGCTGTCCAGCAGCCATGAAAGTGCGTGATTGTCTCAAAGAAAGCACTTACACAAGGATTCCGATCCAACTTGTTGCCTTTTTTATCCACTAAACACCTTTGAGAGAATGACTGAGAAACTGGTTTTTCAGGCCTGAAGCCTGGAAAAATTGTAGCCAATTTTGGGAAAAAATGAAGCATATCATTTTTCAACATTTGAAGATAAGTGAACTTACAAATGACCAGGACCCAGTAGAATAAAGTATATCTGGAGTGAGTCGGAATGACGCGTTTCCATGGAACGGAAGAGAAAGATCATGACTATAGTTTCTGCCTGCACCCTGTAGCCAAACCTGAAGAAATCAGTGTTTCCTGAGCTTTGGTGTAGTCGAAAATAAGAATACCCATAGTAATCTGAAAAGGCTTTCAAAACACTACAGTATTTAAAATACGCACTTTCAGAGCCGGGCGTGGTGGCGCCCGCCTTTAATCCCAGCACTCGGGAGGCAGAGGCAGGAGGATCGCCGTGAGTTCAAGGCCAGCCTGAGACTCCAGAGGGAATTCCAGGTCAGCCTGGATAGAGCGAGACCCGCCTCGAAAAACCAAAACCAAAAACCACAACGCACTTTCTATGAGGCAAAAATTTCTTTTCCATTTCCTTCTTTCACGTGTGTATGTGGCGTGGCGTTTGCGGGGTGGGGTGTCTGTAGGGGCCACGCGGGGGGCCCAGTGTCTGTGGAAGTCAGAGAAAAGCCTTGGCGCTGCTCCTGGCCCTCAGCCTTCTTCCAGGTCCCTTGTCATTCGGCAAGCTGGCCAAGCCCGTCTCCCCCTCCCCT